>CM045741.1:735000-837500 GCA_024760905.1 Plotosus lineatus
ACTGGAGGAGGGAATGGAACGGACAGGGGTTTTTTTAGTCACAAAAGTGCCAATAGCGGTGGGGTTGGGCTTTTATTCTCCCGAGATTTGAACCCGGTTTCTGTACACACTGAAGATGTGATGGCGGGACATATTTTAAAAGTTACAGCAGAGCTGGGAAAAAAAATCAAGGTTTTGTTTTTAAACGTTTACGCTCCAACCGCAGTCACAGAGAGACTCCTGTTTTTAAGCGCCGTGGATGATGTGATCCAGAGGTGCGGTCGGGATGAGTACCTGTTTATTGGGGGGGATTTGAACTGGACCCAAAATCATCTTTTAGATCGGAACCGCCCCGAGCCACACACTGCCTCGCAAAGAACATTAAGAAAACTTGTCGAGACACATGAACTTTTAGACGTCTGGAGAAATTTTTATGGCAACAGTCGACAGTACACCCGACTCCACTCAAGGGACGGACTACTGTCCATGGCCAGGCTCGACAGGTTTTATTGTTTTAAACACCATTTTAATGTTTTTAAGAAATGCTGGATTTTGCCAGTGGGCTTTTCGGACCATTGTTTGCTCGAGTGCTGTGTTTTAGTCAACAACATCAGATGTGGAATTCAACACAGCACTTTGAGCACGGTTTTCAGAAAGCTTTGAATGTTGTTTGGGAAGGTTTTAGGCAAACAAAGAGTGGTTCTAATTCTGTGCAGCAGTGGTGGGACGTTGGGAAGAATAAAATCAAATCTCTGTGCCTGCAGTATACTCGCAATGTCTCCAGGAACTCGATCAGATCCATTAAATATTTGGAGAGGGAAATGGTGGAGCTGCAAACTCTGGCAGACTCTACAGGAGAAAGAAGACATTCTGAAGTCTTCAAAGCCAAAAAACGCATGTAGGCTGACTCGCTAGGCGTATCCACCAGGGGCGCCGTGGTATGCAGTAGGTTTCAAAATGTCGCTCTGATGGATGCTCCCTCTCACTTTTTCTTTGGGCTCGAAAGGAAAAACGGGCAGAGGAGGCTGATCCACTGTCTGCGTTCTGGAGATGGACGGCTGATCCAGGACACTGCAGACATACGCAGGTACGCAGCAGGTTTCTATGATGAACTATATCAGTGTGAATATTCTGAGAAATCGGACTTGTTGCATTTTTTCCTCACTGGTCTGCCACAAGTGTCAGCAGATGCCAACAGGCATCTGGAGGCTGACATCCCTCCGAACGAATTGTTGACGGCACTGCAGAGCCTCAAACCAGGTAAAGCCCCGGGTATAGACAGCCTGCCGGCCGACTTTTATAAGGCCTTCTGGGTGGTGATCGGTGAGGACCTGCTGGACGTTCTCAGGGACAGTCTGCTGAAAGGCCGGCTATCTCTGAGTTGCAGGGAGCGGTCCTCACCCTCCTGCCAAAGAAGGGGGATCTGCAAGAACTCAAAACTGGTGACCAGTGTCCCTCCTCTGCACGGACTACAAGCTCCTTTCCAAAGTCCTGGCGAACAGGTTGAGGAAAGTGATGGAGCAGGTCGTTCATGGACAATGTCTTTTTAATTCGGGACGTTTTGGACCTCTCCAGTTCATTGGGAATGAAACTTGGTCTCATTTCGCTAGACCAAGAAAAGGCATTTGATCGGGTTGAGCACGCATACCTATGGCATACGGTAGAGGGTTTTGGGTTCAGCCCGGGTCTCATTGCCTGGATTCGAACCTTGTATGGAGACATTGAGAGCATATTAAAAATCAACGGTGGTTTGACCGCTCCTTTTAAAGTGCAAAGGGGTATCAGGCAGGGTTGCCTCCTGTCGGGCATGCTGTACTCCTTTGCAATAGAGCCTCTTCTGCGCCGACTCAGAACGGGTCTCTCTGGTTTTAATGTCTCGAACTGTGTTTCGGCTTTTAAACTGTCCGCATATGCGGACGATCTTATCATTGCTGTCAATAACCAGAGAGACGTTAATTTTTTAACCAAAACTGTAGAAGATTTTAGTGCCATTTCATCAGCCAAGGTAAACTGGGGAAAACGTGAAGCTCTGTGGGTGGGGGACGAGCTGCGAGGTCTCGTCCAGCCGGGCGGTCTCACCTGGAAAAAGGGTAGGATCAAGTACCTGGGCATCTACCATGGCGATGGAAATAATGTAAATAAAAACTGGGAAAACGTTCTAGACAAATTGCAAGGGAGGCTCAAAAAGTGGAAATGGATTTTACCGAAAATATCTTTTAAAGGTCGTGTTTTAATTATTAATAATCTGGTGGCTTCCATGCTGTGGCACCGTCTCTCCTGCGTGGACCCCCCCCTTCGACCCTTCTCGTGAAAGTCCAGGCCGAGATCGTCAGTTGTTTCTGGGACAAGCTGCACTGGGTCCTGCAGAGTGTCCTCTTCCTCCCCAAAGAGGAAGGGGGACATGGTCTTATACATCTGGCCAGCAGAGGAGCAACTTTCAGGCTCCAGTTCATCCAGAGACTGCTGATCGGACCGAGAGACTTGGTGTGGAGGCCCACAGCGCGAGCAGTTCTGGCCTGGTGCTGGGAGCCGGGACTGCAGGACTCTCTTTTTAATGGATTTAAGCAAACACAACCTAAAAGTATTCCCAGAGTTTTATCAAAGCCTTTTTAAAATATGGGGACTTTTTAAAAAGAACAGAACACAGGCACACGGCTCACGCTTGTGGACTTTAAAGGAGCCTGTGGTCTGTGAAACTCGTTTTAACGTACGACAGTCTGCGGGGCCGTCCATCGAGAGAGAAATTTGCGGCAGCACATGTCACCACACTGGGTCACGTGTTTGACCTGTGTGGTCCACAGCGAGAGGACGCCGCTGCTCTCTCTGCTGCTGTCGGGGTGTCTTCGGTGAGATGACTGGAAAGCATGCCGAGGATCTGGAAGGACCAGCTCTCCCCAGACGAACACTCCAGCATTGTCTCCGGAACCGACAGCGTTTTACCCCCCGGAGACACGGACCCCTTTCCCGTCGACAACCTTGCCCCGGATTTTAAGGACTGCTCTGGTTGGTTTTTAGAACATGGTGTGTCAGGGCCTATAAAATTGTGTAACATCTCAGGTAAAAGTACTAAATAAAGAGAAACTAAGGGGTCGGACTGACACACCATGGAGGGTCCACCTGGGTTTGAAACCAGAAGTGGACCCGTCATGGAGAGTGCTGTACAACCCACCGTTTACAAAAAGGGTTGGAGACTTACAGTGGAGAATTTTACATGGTGCTGTCGCAGTTAATAGTTTTGTGAACATTTTAAATCTGGGTGTTGATGAAATGTGTTCTGTTCTGTTCCCTGTGAGAGACGGTGTTTCATTGTTTCCTGGACTGCAGCAGGCTGCAGTCCCTGTTTATGTGGTTATCGAGGTGGTTCTGTACTTTTAGCGTGGTTTTTATGAAACACATTTTTTATTCTGGGTTTTAGATACCAACAAAAGAAGAAGGCCAAGTGTCAACTTCTGAACTTCCTCCTGGGCCAATCAAAAATGGCCGTCTACCTGAGCAGGAGGAGAAAAATAGAGGGTTCACTGGACTGTGATATTAAAACAATTTTAATCAAAATGATAAAGAGCAGGTTGATGGTTGATTTTAATTATTATAGTTTATAATATTTATACTATAATCATTATAGTTTGATGAAAGACTCCTTTGAGAAAGTGTGGTGCGAAAATGATGTTTTATGTTCTGTGAAGGAGGAGAAGCTGCTGTTTACACCAATATTGGGTTAAAGGAACTTACTCTGATCAAAAAAGTATTTTTCTGTTGAGATAATCATCAGCATCAGCATCATCATCATCAGTTTCTGCTTGATCCAGAATCGGGTTGCGGGGGCAGCATCCTAAACAAATTTTTCTCTCTATTTATTTATTTTTCTTTGTGTAGTGTGTTTATTTCATACATTAATTCATTTAATGTACTCTTTCTGTTCATGCTTTACTAATTAGTGTTTCTTTTTGTGTTAAAATAAAGTACTTTAAAAAAAAATCTCCCAGACACACACACACACACACACACACACACACACACACACACACACACACACACACACACACACTCTCTCTCTCACCCTCTATCACGCTCTCTCTCTCTCTCTCTCTCTCTCTCTCTTACACACAGACAACACAACAACACACTCACTCTCACCCTTTATCACTCACACGGTCTGTCTGTCTGTCTGTCTCTCTCTCTCACTCGCTTTCTTTCTCACACACACACACACACACACACACACAAACTCTCTCTCTCACTTTCTTTCTCACACAAACACAAACTCTTTCACTCTCTCTCTCTCTCTCTCTCTCTCTCTCTCTCTCTCTCACACACACAAACACACACACACACACACACTGACTCTCACTCTCTCTCACTCACACACAATCTCTCTCTCACACACACTCACTGTCTCTCTGTCACACACTCTCGCTCGCTCTCTTTCTCTCTCTCTCTCTTTCTCTCTCTCTCTCTCTCACTCACACACATACACACTCTCTCTCAGTCATCTACACACTATTTCTCATGCTCGCTCTCTCACACACAAACACCCGCACATGTTAAACACTCCATGGTAATGTTTGAGGAGTAAAACGTGCAGAAGCAACAGTTTTCTCACTTGTGGGATTTGTGTGTACACGTGCGTAGGTTGGCGTCACCCTTGTCTGAGTCTCTGGCTCTCGGACTCCCGTTCCTTTCAGTTTTACAGATCTCTGATTACTGTAGGAGCTACAGTACACCAGGTGGACCTCATGATCACAAGGCAGTCACTTCTTCATAGCTTCCTCTCCACCCAAAGCTTTCACAGCACAGATTGTGACACTGACCATACCCTGGTCTGCAGCAAAGTGAGACTCCAACCAAAGAAAATCCACCATGCAAAACCAAACAGTCATGCCCGCATAAGTGTTGCCAAAATGGCCCAATCTGACTGCAAGGAAGACTTTCTGTCTTCTTGCAAGCATGCACTGCAAGACCCGAAAGGAGAGGATGCCACTTCGTGCTAGAACTCCATGCAAGACATCATCTACAAAGCGGCCATGCTGGCTAGAAGTCCATGGAAGACATCATCTACAAAGCGTCCATGCTGGCCTTTGGCAAGAGAGCAAGGCCCAGCCAGGACTGGTTCAGCATGTAGATTACTGACATGGAACCTGTCATTGAGTCTAAGAGATGGTGTTGCTTGCTTCCAAAGAGACCCCCAGTCAAAGAACTTTCGCAGCCCTTCAGGCTGCCTGCAGCAAAGCTTAAAGCATCACAAGGCACTGTGCAAATGTCTGGCTCCAGCTCTGTGAAAGCATCCAAACAGCAACAGAGAATGGTAACATCAGAGGCATGTTTGACAGAATCAAAAAAGTCATCAGCCGTACAGTGAAGAAAACCGTTCCATTCAAGTCCGCCTCAGGCGAGACCATAGTTGACCGCAATGACCAGATGGAGCAGTATCTATAAGTAAATAAGCTCTATTTCAGAGAGACTGTTGTCTCTGATACAGCCCTCAATGCAATTGACAACTTGCCGGTGATGGATGCAAAGCCACTCTCCAGCGGGAAAGCAACAGACAGCAACGGTATACCACCTAAGATGATCAAGTGTGGAAAACCTGCCTTGTTGAAGCCTCTCTATGAACTACCGTCTCCGCTGGGAGGAGGGTGCTGTCCCCCAAGACATCTGCGATGCAACCATCCTTACCCTATATAAGAACAAGGGAGAGGCATTTCACTGCTAAGCATTGTCTGGAAGGTTTTTACCCGCATTCTGCTCACAAGAGTAGAGACACTTGCAGCATGCATCTGCCCCAAGTCCCAGTATGGGTTTGGGGCTGGCAGATCCACCATTGACATGATTTTTACTGTCTGCCAAGTCCAGGAGAAGTGCTGGGAGCAGAGCAAGCCACCCTACCTGTCTTCATTGACCTGACGGAGGTGTTTGACCTTATCAGCACAAAAGGCCTCTTCTAACTTTTGGATAAGATTGGCTGTTCCCCCCCAAACTTCGCAGCTTGGTAGTCTCCTTCCATTAAGACATGAAGGGCACAGTTATGTATGATGGACCATGCTCTGACACACTCCCCATCAAGAGCTGAGTGAAGCAGAATTACATTCTGGCAGCTACACTGTTTGGGATTTTCTTCTTCTTCTTGCTGACACACACCTTTTAAGTTATCATCTGACGGCATGTGCATGTGAGTGTGTCACACTCGTTCTGACAGGAAACTCAGTCTCGCACACTTTCACACCAAAACCAAAGTGAAAGAAATCCTCATATGAGAAAGGCTCCTTGCAGATTACACAGCTCTTGCAACACACAGAAGAGGCTCTGCAGAGACTAATTAATTGTTTCTCCCAGGCCTGCAGGCATGTCAGCCATGCTCCTTCCATCAAAATCGAGGACCACACCTTGGAGGTAGTCGATGAGTTCATCTATCTTCTTCTTGAGTCTCTACACAGAAATCAGCAAACACATCTGGAAGTCTGCAGCCACCTTGTCCAAACTGACGAAACGGTTTTGGAACAACAAACTGATCACGCTGAACACCAAGGTGCATGTGCACCAAGCATGCATACTCAGCATGCTACTATATGGCAGTGAGACTTGGACCACATACATGCTGACTCAATGCCTTTCACATGCGTTGCCTGAGGCGTATCCTGGATATCAAGTGGCAAGACCATGTGTCAAACAATGACATTCTCATGCATGCTGTAGTTCTCTCTATACCCTGTCTCCTGAGTCAGATGAGATGGCAGACTCAGATGGCAGACTCAGATGGCTAGGTCATATATGACGCATCGAGAATGGTCGCATTCCCAAGAATGTCCTGTATGGCCAGCTGGCATCAGGCACCCAACGAGTGGGGTGCCCTTTGCTACAAAGATGCATGCAAGTGCGAAAGCCAGCAACATGGACATCTCAGACTGGAAGTCGGCTGCAGATAACAGTACCTGCTGGAGGCAGAAGGTGAGACAGGGCATCAAACAGGCCGACGTTGACAGAAGCTTGAAGACAACCAAAAAGCGGGCCTCGCAGAAAACAAGCATCTCTTCTGTGGCCATCACCCCATCCAGCTTCACTTGCTCAGCCTGCAGTATGGACTGCTGCTCAGACATCAGGCTCTACAGTCACACTCGACACTGCAGCTCACCCATGGATTGACCTTCCAAGGGATGCAACAGCATCAGCTTTGGAGAAAGGAAAAAAAAGTGTTTGTTTGTATATGAGTGTGTGTTTGTGTATATACTAGTTCTTCTCAAAAAATTAGCATATTGTGATAAAGCTCATTATTTTCTGTAATATACTGATAAACATTAAACTTTCATATATTTTAGATTAATTGCACACTAACTGAAACATTTCAAGTATTTAATTGTTTTAATACTGATGATTTTGGCATACAGCTCATGAAAGCCCAAAATTGCTATCTCAAATAATTAGCATATTTCATCCGAACAATAAGAAAAAAGTGTTTTTAATACAAAAAAAGTCAACCTTCAAATAATTATGTTCAGTTATGCACTCAATACTTGGTCGGGAATCCTTTTGCAGAAATGACTGCTTCAATGCGGCGTGGCATGGAGGCAATCAGCCTGTGGCACTGCTGAGGTGTTACGGAGGCCCAGGATGCTTCATTAGCGGCCTTAAGTTCATCCACAGTGTTGAGTCTGGTGTCTCTCAACTTTCTCTTCACAATATCCCACAGATTCTCTATGGGGTTCAGGTCAGGAGAGTTGGCAGGCCAATTGAGCACAGTAATACCATGGTCATTTACCAGTGGTTTTGGCACTGTGAGCAGGTGCCAGGTCGTGCTGAAAAATGAAATCTTCATCTCCATAAAGCATTTCAGCAGATGGAAGCATGAAGTGCTTCAAAATCTCCTGATAGCGAGCTGCATTGACCCCGCCCTTGATAAAACACAGTGGACCAACACCAGCAGCTGACATGGCAGCCCAGACCATCACTGACTGTGGGTACTTGACACTGGACTTCAGGCATTTTGGCATTTCCTTCTCCCCAGTCTTCCTGCAGACTCTGGCACCTTGACATGCAAAATTTGCTATCATCAAAAAAAAGTACTTTGGACCACTGAGCAACAGTCCAGTGCTGCTTCTCTGTAGCCCAGGTCAGGCGCTTCTGCCGCTGTTTCTGGCTCAAAAGTGGCTTGACCTGGGGAATGCGGCACCTGTAGCCCAGTCCACTGCTTCCACAGGTCCCCCAAGGTCTGGAATCGGCCCTTCTCCACAATCTTCCTCAGGGTCCGGTCACCTCTTCTGGTTGTGCAGCGTTTTCTGCCACACTTTTTCCTTCCCAAAGACGTCCCACTGAGGTCCCTTGATATAGCACATTTTGTCAAGTCCTCACAGTCACAGTCAGTGATGGTCTGGGCTGCCACATGAGCTGCTGGTGTTGGTTCACTGTGTTTTATCAAGGGCAGGGTCAATGCAGCTAGCTATCAGGAGATTTTGGAGCACTTCATGCTTCCATCTGTTGAAAAGCTTTATGGAGATGAAGATTTTATTTTTCAGCATGACCTGGTGCCTGCTCACAGTGCCAAAACCACTGGTAAATGGTTTACTGACCATGCTATTACTGTGCTCAATTCGCCTGCCAACTCTCCTGACCTGAACCCCATAGAGAATCTGTGGGATATTGTGAAGAGAAAGTTGAGAGACACCAGACTCAATACTGTGGATGAGCTTAAGGCTGCTATCGAAGCATCCTAGGCCTCCATAACACCTCAGCAGTGCCACAGGCTGATTGCCTCCATGCCACGCCGCATTGAAGCAGTCATTTCTGCAAAAGGATTCCCGACCAAGTATTCAGTGCATAACTGAACATAATTATTTGAAGGGTGACCTTTTTTGAATTAAAAACACTTATTTTATTGTTCGGATGAAATATGCTATTTTTTTGAGATAGGGATTTTGGGTTTTCATGAGCTGTATGCCAAAATCATCAGTATTAAAACAATAAAAGACCTGAAATATTTAAGTTGGATTGCAATGAATCTAAAATATATGAAAGTTTAATTTTTATCAGTACATTACAGAAAATAATGAACTTTATCACAATATGCTAATTTTTTGAGAAGGACTAGTATATATATATATATATATGTATGTATGTGGCAGTGGTGGTCTAGTGGTATAGGGCGCTGGATCGCTGATCCAAAGTTGGGGGTTCGAGTCCCACTCTCCACAAGGTTGTCACTGTCCTCCCAGTGCGGCTAACTGGGTTATCAAAGGTGGGCCATATCTCTCACTGTCTATGGTGAGAGGCATGTAAAAGAACCATTGCTGACTTTCGTAAAGAGTAGCTGCAAAGTCGTCAGCGTGTTTCTGTCCCTTGCTAAAAAAATGGTTGTGACAGGAAGGGCATCCGATGTAATGGGATCGCTGTGGCGACTCCCGAGTAAAAGGGAAAAAGCCGAAAGGAAGACAAGACGAGATATATATATATATATATATATATATATATATATATATATATATATATATGTGTGATGGTGTGTTTCTTTGTGTATAAGTATGTGATTGTGTGTGTGTGTGTGTGTGTGTGTTTGTTAGTTTGTGTAAAAGAATGATAAGAATGTGATAGTGTGTGTGTGTGTATAAGCATATGATTTTGTGTGTGTGTGTGTGTCTGTTAGTTTGTATATAAGTATGTGATTTTTGTGTGTGTATGTGTGTGTGTGGTGTGTTTGTGTATAAGCGTGGGGGTGTTCCTTTGTTTGTGTATAACTGTGTGTGTGTGTGTGTGTGTGTGTGTGTGTGTGTACCAGTGTGGATGTTCAGCTTAGGTGTGTGTTCCTTGAAGGAGATGCAGTGAAGCGATACGACTTCAAGAAGGAAAGGAAGTGAATCACAGTTGAGCAGATAGCGTGGTGGATTTCTGTGTTTTCTAGAAAGCGATGCAATGCAGAGTAAATCCCTTGTGTTTAATTAACGCTTGCCCTGTTTATCTTTTTTTTTATCTGGTTAATTTTTAATAAATATTTCAGCTACTCAATTAAATACCTGAAATCAGCCCAGTGGTAGTGAGGTTGATGTAGTACAGGATCTGAGGTGCTGTTTGTTCCTCCACGTTACTCTTTCTCCTCCACACCTCACTTCTGTCTTCCTCCACACAGGTCACTACGTTCTGCTGCTCCGGATTATATCTTCTTCTTTTCCTTTTGGCTGTTCCCTTTAGGGGTCAGCACAATGAATCATCTGCCTCCATGTCACCCTGTCCTCTACATCTTCTTCTCTTACACCAACTACCTTCATGTCCTCATTCACCACACCCATAAATCTTCTCTTTGTTCTTCCTCGAAGCCTTCTGCCTGGAAGTTCCAACCCCAGCATCCTACTACCAATATACTCACTATCTCTCCTCTGTACATGTCCAAACCATCTCAATCTCGCCTCTCTGACTTTGTCTCCAAAACCTCTTACATGTGCTGTCTCTCTGATGTACTCATTCCTGATCATATCCATCCTCGTTACTCCCAAAGAGAACCTCAACATTTTCATCTCTGCGACCTCCAGCTCTGCCTCCTGTCTTATCCCCAGGGCCACTGTTTCTAAACCATACAACATCGCTGGCCTAAACACCGTCTTGTACACTTTCTCTTTCATTCTTGCCAATACCTTCCTATCACACATCACACTAGACACTTTCCTCCAACCATTCCAACCTGCCTGCACACGCTTCTTCACCTCTTTTCCACACCCTCCATTGCTCTGGATTGTTGAGCCTAAGTACTTAAAATCCTCCACCTTCTTTATCTATTCTTTATCCCTGTAACCTCACCATTCCTCTTGGGTCCTTGTCATTCATACACATGTATTCTGTCTTACTGAGGCTAACCTTCATTCCTCTCCTTTCCAGGGCGTACCTCCACCTCTCTAGATTTTCCTCCAGATTGTTCATCAGCTTTATCTCTCTGAAGTTGCCACAACTCTGCACGTCTCCCTTGTTCTTAAAAATGGGCACCAGCACACTTCTTCTCCATTCCTCCGGCATTCTCTCACTCTCGAAGACCTTGTTGAATGTTCTTGTCAGAAAATCTACCGCTACCTCTCCTAGACACTTCCATACCTCCACCGGTATGTCATCAGGACCAACTGCCTTTCCATTCTTCATCCTCTTCAATGCCCTCCTCTCTTCACCCTTACTAGTCTTTGCCACTTCCTGGTCCTCAACAGTCACCTCTTCTACTCTTTTTTCTCTCATTTTCCTCATTCATCAGGTCTTCAAAGTACTCTTTCCATCTTCCCAGCACACTTCTGTCATCAGTCAATACATTTCCCTCTCTGTCCTTTATCAATCTAACTTGCTGCATGTCCTTCCCATCTCTATTTCTCTTCTGTGCCAGCCTGTATGAATCATTTTCTCCTTCCTTACCATCCAACCTATCATACAAGTCATCATGCGCCCTCTGTTTGGCCTTTGACACCGCTACTTTCGCCTTATGCTGTGTCTCCCTGTACTCCTGTTTACTCTCTTCGGTACTCTTTATGTCCCACTTCTTCTACGCGAACCTCTTCCTTTGTACACACTCCTGCACTTCCTCATTCCACTACCAAGTCCTCTCATTCCACTACCAAGTCTTCTTATCTACTTTCCTTCCAGAAGACGCACCAAGTACTCTCCAATCTGTCTATCTGATCACATTAGCTGTTTTGTCCAGTCATCTGGAAGCATTTCCTGACCACCCAAAACCTGTTTCAACTCCTCCTTGAAGACAACACAACACTCTTCCTTTTTCAGCTTCCACCACTTTGTCTTCTGCTCTGTTCACCTTCCTCACCATCACCGTCATTCTGCACATCACCATCCTATGCTGTTTGGCAACTCTCTCACCCACTACTACTTTGCAGTCACTTCTTCGCTTATCCCTGAACATCCGAGGATGTCCTTGAGGTGCCTTCATGGCGAGACTTGGGCTGATTTGGCCTGGCGGATCCTTGTCCAGGTCGTAGAAACACGCTGACGACTTTGCTGCCTACTCTTTACGAAAGTCAGCAATGGTTCTTTTACATGCCTCTCACCATAGACAGTGAGAGATATGGCCTGCCTTTGATAACCCCGTTAGCTGCATCCCGTTAGTGACAACCCTGTGGGGACTTGAACCCCCAACCTTAAGATCAGTGATCCTGCACCTTAACCACTAGACCACCACTGCTGCCTTTGCAGTCACTGACTTCCTTCAAATTACATCGCCTACCCAAGATGTAGTCTACCTGTGTGCTCCTACCTCTGCTTTTATAAGTCACCCTATGCTCCTGTCTATTCTGGAAGAAAGTATTCACCACAGCCATTTCTATCCTTTTTGCAAAATCTATCAACATCTGTCCTTCTGTGTTCCTGTCCTGGATACAAAACCTGCCCATCACTTCTTCGTATATATAATAATAATAATGATAATAATAATAATAATAATAATAATAATAATAATTATTATTATTATTATTGAGAGCATTGGTGGCCTGGTGGTAAAAAGGTGATCCTAAGGTTGGGGGTTTGAGTCCCACTCTCTACAAAGGTTGTCATTGTTCCCCCAGTGCAGCTAACTGGGTTATCAAAGGCCGGCCATGTCTCTCGCTGTTTATGGCGAGAGGTTCATGTAAAAGAACCAATGCAGCCATGAGGGGGGGGTGGGGGGGTGGCACTAACCAGTGTCTCTCCCCCTTATGCCGGTCCCAAGCCCGGATAAATGCAGAGGATTGAGACAGGAAGGGCATCCGGCATAAAACTTCTGCCACATTTAAAAATGCAAATGATCAATACAGAAGGCGGACATGAAGGTCGTTGGAGTAAGAGTAGAAGATGCAGAGGATAGGGAGAGATGGAGGCAGATCATTTGCTGTGGCGACCCCTGAAGGGAAAAGCCGACAGGAAAACAAGAAGAAGAAGTTCATGTAAAAGAACCAATGTTGACTGTTGTCAAGAGTAGCTGCATAGCTGTCAGCATGTTTCTGCCCCTTTGCAAAAGGCTTGTGTCAGGAAGGGCATCCGACGTATAAACCTATGCCAAATCAAACATGCGACTCATTAATATGACTTCCATGAAGATTATTATTATTAATATTATCACAGTACAAAAGTAAAAAGTTTTTACTTAATCATTATTATATTTTACTGCGTTATTACCATATTCATTAATAAGACTGTCTATAGAATGTGTTTAAGAAGTATATTTTAGCATATGGAATATCATACATAGGGTTTGAAAACTGCATCAGTAATTTGCGTATTTCTGGAATTCTGCAAATAATAAGGGTTTTCTGCATATTATTATTTGAATGTAGAAATGCTTTGGGACTGTATGTTGTGATATAATACACAATACTAATGTTATTATATATTTACAAAATACACTGTATGCACTTTGATGTTGCTGTTTTTGTGTTTCAGTGTATCTGTAGCTTTTAATGTGATTACTCATTTTTCAGGCTGTATTTCTTTGGCCCCATTTGAGACTGTTTTCATGACCCTGTGGAATAGCCCTGCGCGAGTGGCACAAGGCATGTGCGTAGGCATGACCTGAAAATAGCAAAAGAGAGATGTAAAACAATATCAACTGGGAGTCAGATCACAGACGGTGCTCACTTTGTCTAGTTTAGACAGACTTAGTGAAGCCCAAGGCTATCAGTTCCAAATTTAGAAATTTAATAATGTAAGTCAAAATAAGTACAAATATGTCATGTTGCATCACATATTTCCACTTATTTTGACTTACATTATTAAATTTCTAAATTGGGAACTGAGAGAATCTGATTTATTTTTCAAACATCAATGAACCCAAGGAAACAGTGAGGCCGAGAGAAGATGATTCCTTACAGCAAGATAGAGAGAGAGAAAGAAAAAGAGACACAGAGAGAGAGAGAGAGAGAGAGAGAGATCTTCTTTTCCTTTCGGCTTTTCCCTTCAGGGGTCGCCACAGCGAATCATCTGCCTCCATCTCACCCTGTCCTCTGCATCTTTTTCTCTTACACCAACTGCCTTCATGTCCTCCTTCACCACGTCCATGAATTGTCTCTTTGGTCTTCCTCTAGGCCTTCTGCCTGGTAGTTCCAACCTCAGAATCCTACTACCAATATACTCACTATCCCTCCTCTGTACATGTCCAAACCATCTCAATCTGGCCTCTCTGACCTTGTCTCCAAAACGTCTTACATGTGCTGTCCCTCTGATGTGCCCATTCCTGATCCTATCATCCTCGTTACTCCCAAAGAGAACCTCAACATTTTCATCTCTGCTACCTCCAGCTCTGCCTCCTGTCTTTTCCCCAGGGCCACTGTTTCTAAACCATACAACATCGTTGGCCTCAACACCGTGTTGTACACTTTTCCTTTTTTTCATTTTTTCAAAATTTTTGCCGATACCTTCCTATCACACATCACACCGGACATTTTTCTTCAACCATTCCAACCAGCCTGCACACGCTTCTTCACCGCTACCTCTCCTAAACACTTCCATACCTCCACCGGTATGTCATCAGGACCAACTGCCTTCCCACTCTTCATCCTCTTCAATGCCCTCCTCTCTTCACCCTGACTAATCTTTGCCACTTCCTGGTCCTCAACAGTCACCTCTTCTACTCTTTTTTTCTCTCTCATTTTTCTCATTCATCAGGTCTTCAAAATACTCTCCATCTTCCCAGCACACTTCTTTCGTCAGTCAATACATTTCCCTCTCTGTCCTTAATCACTCTAACTTGCTGCACACCCTTCCATCTCTACTTCTCTGCTGTGCCAACCTGTATAAATCTTTTTCTCCCTCTTTACTTTCCAACCGAGCATACAAGTCATCATAAGCCCTCTGTTTGGCCTTTGACACCGCTACCTTCGCCTTACGCTGTGTCTCCCTGTACTCCTGTTTACTCTCTTCAGTCCTCTCAATGTCCCACTTCTTCTTAGCTAACCTCTTCCTTTATACACACTCCTGCACTTCCTCATTCCACCACCAAGTCTCCTTATCTCCTCTCCTTCCAGAGGACATACCAAGTATTCTCCTACCTGTCTCCCTGATCACATTAGCTGTAGTTGTGCACTCATCTGGAAGCACTTCCTGACCACCCAAAGCCATTTTAAACACTCCTCCTTTTTCGGCTTCCACCACTTTGTCTTCTGCTCTGCCTTTGCCTTCTTCACCTTCTTCACCATCAGAGTCATCCTGCACACCACCATCCTATGCTGTTTGGCAACACTCTCCCCCGCTACTACTTTGCAGTCACTGACTTCCTTCAAACTACATCGCCTACACAAGATGTAGTCTATCTGTGTGCTCCTACCCTCGCTTTTATAAGTCACTCTTTGCTCCTCTCTCTTCTGGAAGAAAGTATTTACCACAGCCATTTCCATCCTTTTTGCAAAATCTACCAACATCTGTCCTTCTGCATTCCTGTCCTGGATACCAAACCTACCCATCACTTCCTCGTCCCCTCTATTTCCTGCACCAACATGTCCATTGAAGTCTGCCCCAATGACTATTCTTTCATCTTTGGGGGTATTCTGCATCACTTCATCTAACTCACTCCAGAATCTCCCCTTCTCTTCTAGCTCACATCCTGCCTGTGGGGCATAAGCACTAACAACATTGACCATCATGCCTTCAATTTCTAACTTGAGACTCATCACTCTGTCTGACAATCTTTTCACTTCTAGAACATTCCTGACAAACTCCTCCTTCAAGATGACTCCTAGTCCATTTCTGTTCCCATCCACACCATGAAAAAACAGCTTAAACCCCGCTCCTAAGCTTCTAGCCTTGCTACCTTTCCACCTGGTCTCCTGAACACACAGTATGTCCACCTTCCTCCTCTGCATCATGTCAGCGAGCTCTCTACCTTTTCCTGTCATAGTTCCAACATTCAAAGTCCCTACTTTCAGTCTTAGACTCCTGCCTTTCCTCTTCTCTGCCTATAGACATGCCTCCCGCCTCTCCTTCTTCGACGTCTTCCACCAACAGTAGTCCAATTTCCACCAGCACCCTGTTGGTTAACAGCACAGATGGCGGTCGTTGTTAATCCGGGCCTCGACCGATCCGGTATGAATGTTTTTGATATGACTCGCATGTTTTATTTGGCATTTGTTTTACGCCGGATGCCCTTCCTGATGCAACCCTCTGCATTTATCCAGGCTTGGGACCGGCATGAGGGAGAGACACTGGCTTGTGCCCCTCCCTCATGGCTGCATTTATATATATATATATATATATATATATATATATATATATATATATATATATATATATATATATATATATATATATATATATATATATATACAAATAAAAGGACAGGACAAAGACTTTCTATTGAAACTCCATTTATCACTACAGATCTGTTTCGAGGGGTGGTGAAACCACCTGAAGAGAGAGGATGGTTTCACCACCCCTCGAAACAGATCTGTAGTGATAAATGGAGTTTCAATAGAAAGTCTTTGTCCTGTCCTTTTATTTTTGTTTATTTGCTCTACCAAAAAGTATTGAGCACTCTCCTACGGAAGGATCTACTCAGAAAATCCTATATATATATATATATATATATATATATATATATATATATATATATATATATATATATATATATATATATATATATATATATATATATAGAGGATTTTCTGAGTAGATCCTTCCGTAGGAGAGTGCTCAATACTTTTTGGTAGAGCAAATAAACAAAAGGACAGGACAAAGGCTTTCTATTGAAACTCCATTTATCACTACAGATCTGTTTCGAGGGGTGGTGAAACCATCCCCTCTCTTCAGGTGATTACAGAAGAATTATATATATATATATATATATATAAAATATCATCCACGCTCAAAACACTGGCACCAGCTTGACATGATCATACGATCATCATCAGGCGCACAAGCCTCAAGCATGTGCTTCTTACCTGTCATAGCTGTCAGACCACTCTCTTGCATGCTGTAATATCCGTCTGACACTACAAACACTTCATCGCGCCAAGCCTCAATGGGAGCCTTGCATCAACACCATCAAGATGCAACAAGAATCAAAGATCGAGGAATTTGCAAAGACCTTCGAAGAAGCCATCTCAACAAAAAGTCCTCAAAGTACAGCATCAGACACCTTGATCCACCTATGAGAGTGCATTCATACATCAGCACTAGCCATCTTCAGAAAGAAGCTCTGACTGGTTCAATGCAAAGTCCACAGAGATGACCCCCGTCATACAAGCAAAACGGGTGGCCCTTGCTGAATATAAGCATTCTCCAAGTGAAAAGATCTGTAAGACATTAAGAGCAGCTTGGAGCAAGGTCCAACAGACAACAAGAAAATGTGCCAACAAGTATTGGCAAGAACTCAGTCATGACATCCAGACTGCAGCGGACACAGGTAACATCAGAGGCATGTACGATGGCATCACGAAAGCTCTCGGACCAACTCAGAGAAAAACAGCACCCCTCAAATCTATCAGTGGGGAAGTGGTCACCAACAAGGGAAAACAATGGAGTGATGGGTAGAGCACTACTCAGAGCTTTACTAAAGAGAGAACAGTGTTGTTGACTCAACATTGGATGTCATCGAACCTCTGCCTATCGTGGAGGACTTAGACGCCGAACCAACACTGCAAGATCTCAGCAAGGCTATCGACAGCTTGGCCTGCGGCAAAGCCCCTGGAACAGATGGCATCCCTCCTGATCTTATCAAGCGCTGCAAGTCTGCCCTCCTGCGACCACTACACAACACAACACCCTTTGCCAGTGTTGGCGTGAAGGCGGCGTTCCTCAATACATGAAAGATGCCAATATCGTCACCCTGTATAAGAACAAAAGGGACAGGAGTGACTGTAACAACTATAGAGGCATCTCTCTCTTGAGCATTGTGGGCAAAGTTTACGCTTGTGTCTTGCTCGCACGACTCCAGCAACTGGCTGAACGTGTCTATTCTGAATCTAGACTGCATCCTTGCCCCGACACTCTTTGGTATCTTCTTCTCCCTCCTTCTTAAACATGCCTTTGGGATCTCGACCGAAGGAGTGTACATGCATACAAGGTCAGATGGCAAGCTGTACAACATCGCAAGACTCAGAGCAAAGACCAAGGTCCACGAAACTACCATAAGAGACATGCTCTTTGCAGATGATGCAGCCATCACTGCACACACAGAATATGATCTCCAGCAACTGATGAACCGATTCTAAGATAAGATAAGATACAGCTTTATTAATCTCACAATGGAGAAATTCACTGTTACAGGCTCTTGGGGTACCATCAGTAGGGGGTGCAAAAATAGATACATATACATACATACACACATACATATATATTATATAAGTAAATAAATAAATAGATACATAAATAGTATAAATTAATAAACAATAAAAGAAAAGAAGGGAACGACTTTATAGACTGGCCTATATTCAAGTGTAATGTATCTGAGTGCAGAGTAGATGGGTTGATGTGGTTCACAGTCAGTGGGGTAGATGTGGCTGATTAAAGTGCACGGGGTTTTTATTGCACATAACCGGTATTTTCACAGACAGTTACAAAGTGGCGTTGTACAGTCTGACAGTGGTGGGAATGAACGACCTGCGGTAGCGCTCCTTCCTGCACTGAGGATGTCTCAGTCGTCCACTGAAGGAGCTACTCAGCTTCTCTACAGTCTGGTGAAGTGGGTGAGAGCTGTTGTTCATGATGGATGTGAGCTTTGCTACCATCCTCCTCTCACTCACCTCCTCCACAGAGTCCAGTGGGCAGCCAAGGACAGAGCTGGCCCTCCTGACCAGCTTGTTCAGTCTTTTTCTGTCCCGCTCTGTGCTGCCCGGGGCCCAGCAGATGGCAGCGTAGAGGATTGCAGAGGCTACCACAGAGTCATAAAATGTCCTGAGCAGAGGTCTGCATACTCCAAAGGACCTGAGTCTCCTCAGAAGGTGGAGGCGACTCTGGCCCTTCTTGTACAGGGTGTTGGTGTTGTGGGACCAGTCCAGTTTATTGTTAAGATAAGATTCTCTCATGCTTACCATGATTTCGGGCTGACTATCAGCTTAAAAAAGACCAACGTGCTGGGTCAGGATGTGGCTACACCACCTGTCATCACCATTAACAACTACCAACTGGTAGTGGTCCATGAGTTCACCTACCTGGGATCCACCATCACAGACAACCTGTCCCTTGAAGCTGAGGTAAACAAGCGTTTTTGGCAAGGCTGCGACGATGCTGGGGAGATTAGCCACTCGTGTCTGGGAGAACCCCAAGCTGACTACCAAAACCAAGATGGCTGTCTATAATGCCTGCGTCGTCAGCACCCTCCTATACGGGAGCAAGGCATGGACAACCTACAGAAAGAAAGAGCGGAAACTATATGGTTTCCACCTGCGAAGCCTCCACCATATCCTCGGCATTAGCTGGAAAGACAAGGTACTCAGACAGTGCAAAATGCGCTAGATTGGCCACGTGCACCACATGGAGGATGGCAGAATACCTAAGCACATCCTCTATGGAGAACTTGCCTTTGGCAAACGACCCCGTGGCCGTCCACAGCTGAGGTACAAGGACGTGTATAAATGAGATATGAAAGCCTTGGAAATCGACCTCAAGAGCTGGGTAGACATTGCGGCAGACCACAGCAGCCGGTGCTGCTTCCTCCATAAGCAACTGAAGGAAGGGGAAGAGAAAATGAAGCTGTGTGATTCACCAATGAAGCCATTAAAAAAAGGGCCAGGCAAAAAGAGAAAACAACTAACTCTGCCGCATATATTCACATTTGCTCCTCATGTGGCAAGGACTGCCATTCCCACATTGGCCTCATAAGCCACAGGCAGTATTGTTTAGAGTGAAGTACTACAAACTGACAGTGAAAGGGCATAGTTTCCATGGTTGATTTCGACTGAAGGAGGCCTACTACTATCTATCTATATAAATATGTACAATGTAATAACAATATTATATTATATGAAGTGTTAGAAACAAAGTAATTATAGTCCTTAAAAGCTATAAACACTATAAAGCTGTAAGAAGCACTTTATCCTAAAGATATTCTGTAGTAAACATCTTACGGTTTTTCTACAAGAATCTTTTATATGTTTAAACGCTAAAGTTTCAAGATTATATTTTACAGTTACATTAGTGTCAAATAATTGAAAGCCTTATTCCACTTCTGCAGTGCTCTGAGACTAATCCACGCTTTATTAATATTCACAAAAGGTCCATTAGCTACATGAATATTAATATGTTGATGCATAAAAACATATGTTACACATCTGATGATGTTTTATTGAGTAATTCCAGTGAAAGGTTTCAGATGTGTGAATTTAATCATTCTTAATGACATTAACACCACATTCAAAGGACTACTGCAGTTCAAAAGGACTGTTCAGTACCGCTTGAATGTAAGATGTGTGACTGATACAAAGTGCTTAAGCTGGAGACTCCATTCAGAGATATAAATATTCATTCATTCATTCATTCATTCATTCATCCATTCATTCATTGTCTGACCCACCAACGCTGGGCAAGGGCGGGGTGCACCCTGGACAGGGCTCAATAGACCATCACAAGGCCTAAATAATCAAGTAAAGACTACTTACATATATTTACATGGAGCATGTGCTGTGTACAGGCCCCTGTAAATGATCTGTTACTATAACATTTACATGGAGCATGTGCTGTGTACAGGCCCCTGTAAATGATCTGTTACTATAACAACGATAACATATTGAATTAAATGCATTATTATAAACCTGCACAACTGCCAAAGCTGCTGTTCTACAACATCAAATAACTTGTGTGTGTGTGTGTGTCAGTGTGTGTGAGAGTGTGTGTGTGTGTGTGTGTGTGTGTGTCATGATCCTTTAAGGACCCCATTGGAAATAAGTTTAACCAAGCTTTATGGGCTATCCTTGATTTCAACTACACTTATCCAGGGTATTTTCATTCTATTTATTTATTCATTTTATTTCATTTTATTTTACTTATTGTATTTGTTATTCTACATTTGTATAACTAGTCGTTACCAAATTTTTATTTTATATATTATCTATAGTTGTTCTTATATAGTCTTGTCATTTTATTTTTATATACATTATTTTGATTTTCTATATTTGAATGTGTTTTTGTGTGTGTATGTGTGTGTGTATATGTGTATGTTTGTGAATGTGTTTGTGTGTGTTTGTGCATGTATGTGTTTGTGTATGTATGTCTGTGTGTTTGTGTGCCTGTGTGAATGTGTTTGTGTGTATGTGTATGTTTGTGTGTGTTTCATGTGCATGTGTGTATCTGTGTGCGTGTATGTGTGTGTCTAAACGTGTTTTTGTGTAATGTGTGTGTGTGTGTCTGTGTGCGTGTATGTGTCTGTGTGAATGTGTTTTTGTGTATGTGCGTGTGCATGTGTTTGTGTTTTTGTGTGTGCGTGTATTTGTGTGTGTATGTATATATATATATATATATATATATATATATATATATATATATATATATATATATATATGTGTGTGTGTGTGTGTGTTTCATGTGTGTATCTGTGTGTATGTGTGTTTATGTATGTGTGGGGTTTGTGTGTTTGTGTGTGTGTGTGTGGGTGTCAGTATATCTGTGTGTGTGTGCGTATCTGTATTTTACGAATAATTCTCACCTCTGGTCTTATTATTATAGAACTTTGTAACACACCTGCTCTGAATTATCTCAAAGCTCTCTTTATCCTCTCTGTGCTCCCTCTTTTGCCTTCTTACGTTAGACTATATCTATATAGCGCCTCTATACCTCTCTCAGAATCCCCGCGAGAGGTCGCGTGATCACGCCATATAAGGACAAGGCTAGCAGGGAAACGACATCCTTTTTGAGATAATACAGTCAAGCTGGACATTATTCCTCAAGGCTATTGGATTTGGCGTTCATTGTCGGTGAGTATAGTGACTCAAATTAGCTCAGCCTAAATGATAACGCTTAAATATTCTAATTTATGTTTACGGATTTTGCAGTACAATACGAGGTGTGATTTAACGTTATTTAACGTTATTCTGGTCCTTTTGGGACTTGGTTCTGACAAGTTAAGTCAGTGTGAGTGTTGCCTACCGTTTTATACGTCGATTCTAAGTTTTACTACTCAATTAGCAAACTTCTAAACACTATTGTTTGCTTAGTTTAGTTGGACATACTACAAAGTTTCAGTCTGACTATACTAGCAGCGTGCGATGTGGTTCGCCGAGATCGCCCTTGTTTACTGTTTGTGCCATTTCGGCACTTGATCATTGTTTACCTGTTGAAACATATCTAGGTTGACATGGCCTCCCGCGACGGCTCGTCATTTTCTGGCTTTTCTCAAAGCACAAACGACAGGGCTCAATCTCATCATTCCTCACGTCCCAGGTCGCATATCTCGCCGTCTTCGGTTTGTCTTACCTCCGACTAGGGATGTAGCACGTATCTCATTGACGAGAATGCTCTCCACTAGCCTTCCGGCTTGGATAATCAAGGACACACCTAGACAAACTGATTTCGTGTTGTCAGCACCTGCTCGGCAGGTAAAGCACCCAGTGGCTGCTTCCCTACCCGGGAACCGGCACCCGCCTCCCTTGAGGGGCGGTCATGTCGCGAGTCCACGGGGGCACAGGTACGTGGGAGTGCTAAGGCCAACCCATGTCCTCAAATCTCCGACCCCGTAGTCGTTCCGTCTGCGCCGGAAAGTTCTGCATCTATGCCGATAAAGAGGGTATGAAGTGCGGGGTGTGAACTTCATTCACCACCTCCTATCCGCCCTCAGCGCTTAGAGGGACAGCAGGCCTAGCTTACGGTGACATCGGAGGTTCACGACCCGGGTTGGTGAGGTGTCCCCGTCGAACCTACGGTCATGGTCCAGGTTTCGCAAGGTCTTTCGACCTGCGAACCACCGGACCTTCACCCCTTTGATCGGTCACCGGAGCATCTGCCTCACTCAACTCCATGCTTGACTGATCGTTCGCCTGCTCATCATCCATTGACTTCATTCCAGGCTGGATTCGATGAGGTGGCGGTGGGGTTCTCTTTGGACGATCCCACTCCCGTGTCGCAGTTCCTCGATACAGTGGTGCCTTCATCCTCTTCGTGGCGTCAAGTGAGGGACTTGGTGTATGCGACTCTTCCCGCGGCCGAATGTCCCTCTCCTCCCTCCAGCAGAGGTGCTGAAACGTTTGCTTGTCCATTACTGACTGTCGTCAGTAATCTCCTTCTTCGCCGACGAGATGAAGTTCTGTCCAAGTTATCGTCTCACTTAAGGGAACATTCTGCTTTCCTCAGGAGGGCACCGCTGTTTGGGAACTCCCTCTTTCCTAACGATTCCCTTCAACAGCTGCGCCAGCAGGCTCCTTCTTCGATGAAGTTGTTATGTTCTCCCCTCTTGCGATCTTCCCAGGGTAAGTCCAAACCTCCTCAGTACGTCCCTTCGTCTGTTCCCTCTGTGACAAGGACATCCTCTGCTTCTGCTCGTGGTTTGTCTAGGGGCAGAGCTCGTGGGCACGGCCGGGGCCACCGATCTACAAAACCTAAGTCTGCGACTCAGGTTTTTCCCCAGGCGGAGCCACAAAAACCTTCTACGTGACTTCCCCGTTGGAGTCCCCGCCTGTAGGAGAACGTCTCAGGCACTTTGCCTCAGCATGGGAGGTTATCCCTGACACTCCGCCTCGGTCGTGGGAAGAAAATGGATACGTTTTGCCCTTTATCACCCCTCAGCTTCTGACCACATCGGTTCAACTGTTTCGGCATCCTTCATCTTCTGTCCAACTGGAGGCGTTGTACGCCAAGATTCAGGAGATGCTGGCGAAAAATGCCCTCAAGCTTGTTACTCCGTCGGAACTTTCTCGACTGGTGTTTTACCCTACCATGTTTCTTGTTCTGAAGTGGGATGGAGGATTCCGTCTCATTACGAACGTAAAACATCTGAACAAATATGTGGAGTGTCATCATTTCCACATGGAGACCATCCGGAAAGTGGTGATCCAGACGATTGGGTGGTGTCCCTCGACCTCAAGGATGCCAATCTTCACGTTCCTCTTCACTCAAGCACTCTGCCCTTCCTGCGCATCGCTTGGTCCATCAGGGAGGTCTACCAGTGCATCGCGCTCCCCTTCGGACTATGCACTGCTCCTCTCGTCTTCACATGAATTGTAGAGGCAGTCGTCGCTCATCTTCGAGGTCTTGGTATTCGTCTTCATGTCTACTTAGACGACTGGATCCTCTTGCACCAAGATCGCCAGTGCCTCCTTGATCAGGTGCAGTGGGTTCTTCAGTTCCCCGAAGGCCTCGGGTGGAAACTCAACCTGAAGAAGTCCAGTCTCATACCTTCTCAGGAGTTCAAGTATCTCGGGGTTCTTTGCCGCAGTCGTCTAAATCTGGTAGCTTCCGCTCATCATAATGACTCCAAGGCTCTGGTGGCCATTACTCATCTGTTGGGGATGCATTCCTGTTCTGCTTGGATCCTGCTATCTCTGCTCGGTCTGCTGAACAGACTTGTGGACTTCCTCGTTCTGGGTTGTCTACATTTGCGTCCTCTTCAGATCTGGCTCCTGTCTCATTGGCGTCCCCTTCGAGACTCTGTGGACCACTCTCTTCTCCTGGACGATGACTTTCGTCGTTTCCTTCGTCCTTGGGGTCAGGAACCTTGGCTGATCGCAGGTCGTCCCCTGTAGCTTCCCTTTCCCTCCCTGTATCTCATGACGGATGCATCCTTGCAGGGTTGGGGGGGCTGTACTTGGACGCAATTGTATTCAAGGCTCTTGGTCACCTACCTTCCAGACCTTGCACATCAATTTCCTGGAAGCTTTTGCTGTTCTAATGAGCATCAGGCATTTTTGTCCGCACCTGCAGGGTCAGGCTGTCCTCCTGCTTTGTGACAATTCCACAGTTGTGTGTTACATTTGCCATCAAGTGGACACTCACTCGTTGACCCTTTGGGGTCTTGTTTGGCGGATTCTGAGGTTTTGTTGCAATCACTCCATCACTCTACAGGTCCATCAAATTCCGTCCAAGCAGAATGTTCTTGCAGATGCTCTGTCTCGCTCTCGACCTCTTTCCACGGAGTGGTCCCTCAAGAACCCCTCCTTGAATCGCCACCTTATCGTGGTGGAGGGGTTTGCGTGACCTAATGATTCTAGGAGCTATGTTGTCGGGGGCAAATGCCCCTGGTAGGGACACCCAAGGCAAACAGGTCCGGGGTGAAGGTCCAGACAAAGTGCGATTCAAAATAAACCCCTATGACACATGAGACAACATAGGAAGCAGTCTCCCTTGCCCGGACGTGGGTCACCGGGGTTCCCTCCTGGAGCCAGGTCCAGGGGAGGGGCTCGAAGGCGAGCGCCTGGTGGTCGGGCTTATGCCCATGGAGCCTGGCCGGGCCTAGCCCGAAAAGGAGACATGGGTCCACCCTCCCATGGACCCACCACCCGTGGGAGGAGTTTTAGGGGTCGGGTGAAGTGTGAGTTGGGTAGCAGCCAAAGGCATGGGTCCTGTCGGACTGATCCTCGGCTACTTACTCTGACCTTCGGGACATGGAATGTCACCTCTCTGGCGGGAAATGAGCCTGATTTGGTGCGTGAGGTGGAGAGATACTGACTAGATATAGTTGGGCTCACCTCAATGCATAGCTTGGGCTCTGGAACCATCCAGCTCGAAAGAGGCTGGACCTTCTTCTATTCTGGAGTTGCTCATGGGGAGAGGCGGCGAGCCGGTGTGGGTATTCTTGTTGCCCCCCCCGTCTCGGTGCCCAAATGTTGGGGTTCTCCCCGGTTGACAAAAGGGTAGCTTCCCTCCGTCTTCAGGTGCGGGGACGGGTCCTGACTGTTATTTGTGCTTATGCACCAAATGACAGTTCAGAGTACCCACCCTTTTTGGAGTCTTTGGGGGTGTGTTGGAAAACGCTCCCTCGGGAGACTCGCTCGTTGTCTTGGGAGACTTCAACGCCCATGTGGGCAACGATAGTGTGACCTGGAAGGGTGTGATCCGTAAGTACGGCCTCTCCAGTCTGAATCCGAATGGTGTTTCGTTGTTGGACTTCTGTGCTCGTCATAGTTTGTCTATCCCGAACACCATGTTCGAACATATGGGTGTCCATAAGTGCACTTGGCACCAGGACACCCTAGGTCGCAGTTCGATGATTGACTTTGTAGTCATGTCATCGGACTTGCGACCATATGTTCTGGACACTCGGGTGAAGAGAGGAGCTGAGCTGTCTACCGATCACTACCTGGCGGTGAGTTGGCTTCGGTGGTGTGGGAGGTTGCCTTCCAGACCTGGCAGGCCCAAGCGTGTAATCAGGGTCTGCTGGGAATGTTTGGCGAAGCCCCCTGTCCGAGAGGCCTTTAACTCCCACCTCCGGCAGAGCTACAACCACGTTCCGGAGGAGGCGGGGGACATGGAATCCGAATGGGCCATGTTTCGTGCCTCCATTGCTGAGGCGGCAGCCCATAGCTGTGGCCGTAAGGTCGTCGGTGCTTGTCGTGGCGATAATCCCCGAACCCGGTGGTGGACACTTGCGGTGAAGGGGGCCGTCCAGCTGAAGAAGGAGGCTTATCGGGTTTTATTAGCCTGTGGGACTCCTGAGGCAGCAAATGGGTACCGGCAGGCCAAACGTGCTGCAGCCGAGGCTGTCGCAGATGCAAAATCTCGGGCATGGGAGGAGTTCGGTGAGGGCCTGGAGAGTGATTATCGGTTGGCCTCAAAAAGGTTCTGGGCCACCATCCGACGCCTCAGGAGGGGGAAGCAGTTCTTCACAAACACTGTTTACAGTGGAGGTGGGGAGCTGCTTACCTTGACTGGGGAATACTTTGAGGACCTCCTCAATCCCACCAACATGCCCTCCGTGGAAGAGGAAGACCCTGGGGGTTCGATTGAGGGTCCGCCCATCACTGGAGTGGAGGTCACTGAGGTTGTCAAAAAGCTCCTCGGTGGTCGAGCTCCGGGGTTGGACGAGATCCGCCTGGAATATCTCAGGGCTCTGGATGTTGTAGGACTGTCTTGGTTGACATGTCTCTGCAACATCGCATGGTCATCAGGGGCTGTACCTCTGGATTGGCAAACTGGGGTGGTGGTCCCAATTTTTAAGAAGGGGGACCGGAGGGTGTGTTCCAACTATCGGGGAATTACACTCCTCAGCCTACCTGGGAAAGTCTATGCAGGGGTACTAGAGAGGAGGATCCGACCGATAGTCGAACCTCAGATTCAGGAGGAACAATGTGGTTTTCGTCCTGGCCACAGCACTCTTGACCAACTCGATACGCTCCACAGGATTCTGGAGGGGGCATGGGAGTTTGCCCAATCTGTCCACATGTGCTTTGTGGATTTGGAGAAGGTTTTCGACCATGTCCCTCGAACGATCTTGTGGGGCGTGCTCCGAGAGTACGGCGTTTCGGATCCGTTGCTACGAGCTATTCGGTCGCTGTATCACCGTTGCCAGAGTTTGGTCCGTATTGGTTACAGCCGGTCGGATTCGTTTCCAGTGGGAGTTGGAGTCCGCCAAGGCTGTCCTTTGTCACCGATTCTGTTCATAATTTTTATGGACAGAATTTCTAGGCGCAGTCGAGGCGATGAGGGGTTCTGGTTTGGTGGCCATCGGATATCGTCTCTGCTTTTTGCGGATGATGTTGTCCTTTTGGCTTCATCAAGTCGGGCCCTGCAGCTCTCATTGGAGCGATTCGCAGCCGAGTGCGAAGCAGCCGGGATGAAGATCATTACCTCCAAGTCCGAGGCCATGGTTCTCAGTCGGACAATGGTGGAATGCACCCTCTGGGTCGGAAATGAGGTCCTGCCCCAAGTGGAGGAGTTTAAGTATCTTGGGGTCTTGTTTACGAGTGAGGGAAGGATGACGCGAGAGATCGACAGACGGATCGCTGCAGCCTCTGCTGTTAAGCAGTGCCTATACCGGTCCGTCGTGGTGAAGGAGCTGAGCCGCAAGGCGAAGCTCTCAATTTACCAGTCGATCTACGTTCCAACCCTCACCTATGGTCACGAGCTTTGGGTAATGACCAAAAGAACAAGATCACGGATACAAGCGGCTGAAATGAGCTTCCTTCGCCGGGTGGCGGGGTTCTCCCTTAGAGATAAGGTGAGAAGCTCCGCCATCCGAGGAGACCTCGGAGTAGATCCGCTGCTCCTCCGCATTGAGAGGGGCCAGTTGAGGTGGTTCGGGCATCTGGTCAGAATGCCCCCCGGACGCCTCCCTGGTGTCGTGTTTCGGGCATGTCCAACCGGGAAGAGACCCCGGGGTCGACCTAGAACATGCTGGAGAGACTATGTCTCTCGGCTTGTCTGGGACCGCCTCGGTGTCCCCCCGGGGGAGTTGGAGGAAGTGGCTCGGGAGAGGGACGTCTGGACCTCTTTGCTGAGGTTGCTGCCCCCGCGACCCGACCCTGGACTAAGCGGAAGAAGATGATGATGATGATGATGATGGTCCCTCAACAGGTTGGTGTTTTTGCACCCATCCTCCCTGCTGGGAGGCTTCCATCTGGATCTGTTTGCAACTTTTCTCAACAAGCAGTGTCCTCTGTCAGTCCATTTCCGGACACTCAAGCATTCTCTGTCGATGCTCTGTAAATGAGTCGGTCTCAATTGCCCCTGTTGCATGCCTTTCCTCCGACCCAGTTACTTCGGGCTATTCTGTTCAAAGTACGGTCCGAGCAGGTGCGCCTGTTTCTCATAGCTCCTCTGTGGCCTTGCTAGTCGTGGTTCATGGACCTCCTGCAACTGTCAGTAGCTCATCCAATTCAGCTACCCTTAGTTCTGAAATTCCTGTCTCAGGGGCATCTACTTCATGAGAATCCTCAGCTGTTTCAGCTTCATGGTTGGATTCTCTTCGGAAAGTCCTGGCCAGACAGGGAATTCCAGAAGGTTCTTCCTCGATACTTAAGGCTGCTGTCAGACCCTCCTCCTCAGAGGTTTATGAGTCCAAGTGGTGACATTACTTCAGTTGGTGTCGTCAGAGGCAGATTGATCATCTCAATCCCTCTGAATCTGATCTCCTAGGATTCTTTACCCTTTTGTCAGATTACAGCTTGGCCTATAGTACTGCTCGAGGTTATTGGGCTGCAATCTTCCATATTCTGGATTATTGCAAGTCCTTTAGCCCGGGGTTCTCAGGGTTTTGACCCGGTTCTTCAAGGGGGTGGATAATTTGCACCCTGTGGTATGCCAACCTGTTCCTCAGTGGGATTTAGGGCTGGTTTTGCATAGGTTGGTTCATCCCCCTTTTGAGCCGATGGAGAGTTGTTCTAAAGAACTTCACACGTACAAGATGGCTCTGTTAGTTGTGTTAGCTACTGGTAAGCGCCGTAGTGAGCTTTGTGCTCTTCGTCGGGATCAGGGTTACTTCCGTCCTGCTAGGGAATGGTCATTGATCCGGTTTTATCCAGATCCTCAGTTGATGGCTAAGACTCAGCGGCCCAGCCTGGTGCCTGAGCATATTGTGATTAAATCCTTGAAGGATTTTGCTGGCCATGAGTCTCTAGACTACAAATTGTGTCCTGATCGCGCTATTCGGTTCTACTTGGATCGTACATCGCCTGCATCAATTTTTCAGGGCAGGGTGATGCTTTTTCTTCCCCTTTCTTCTCATTCTGTTCACAAGATTACTCCGGATGGTTTTGCTAAGTTTATAAAGTACGCCGTCAAGGAGGCCTATCAAGCTCTAGATCTGTCGTTCCATCCTAAATTCCGGATTCTTCTTCTTTTACTTTCGGCTGCTCCCTTCAGGGGTCGCCACAGCAAATCATCCACCTCCACCTCACCCTGTCCTCCGCATCTTCTTTTCTGACTCCAACGACCTTCATGTCTTCCTTCATCACATCCATAAATCTCTTCTTTGATCTTCCTCGAGGCCTTCTGCCTGGTAGTTCCAACCTCAGCATCCTACGACCAATATACTCACTATCCCTCCTCTGTACATGTCCAAACCATCTCAATCTAGCCTCTCTGACTTTGTCTCCAAAACATCTTACGTGAGCTGCTCATTTCTGATCCTATCCATCCTCGTTACTCCCAGAGAGAACCTCAACATTTTCATCTCCGCTACCTCCAGCTCTGCCTCCTGCCTTTTCCTCAGCGCCACTGTTTCTAAGCCATACAACATCGCTGGCCTCACCACCGTCTTGTACACTTTTCCCTTCATTCTTGCTGACACTCTCCTATCGCACATCACACCGGACACTTTTCTCCAACCATTCCAGCCTGCCTGCACACGCTTCTTCACCTCTTTTCCACACTCTCCATTGCTCTGGATTGTTGAGCCTAAGTACTTAAAATCCTCCACCTTCGTTATCTCTGCTCCCTGTAACATCACCGTTCCTCCTGGGTCCTTCTCATTCACACACATGTATTCTGATTTTCTGAGGCTAACCTTCATTCCTCTCCTTTCCAGGACATACCTCCACCTCTCTAGATTTTCCTGCACTTGTTCTCTGCTCTCACTACAGATCACGATGTCATCTGCAAACATCATAGTCCATGGAGATTCTTGTCTCACCTCGTCTGTCAGCCTGTCCATTACCATAGCAAACAAGAAGGGGCTCAGAGCTGACCCTTGATGCAGTCCCACCTCCACCTTGAATTCGTCGGTCACACCGACAGCACACCTCACCACTGTCTTACATCTCTCATACATGTCCTGCACCACTCTAACATACTTCTCTGCCACTCCAGACTTCCTCATGCAATACCACAGTTCTTCTCTTGGCACCCTGTCATATGCTTTGTCCAGATCCACAAAGGCACAATGTAGCTCCCTCTGACCTTCTGTGTACTTCTCTATTAACATCCTCAAAGCAAACATTGCATCTGTGGTGCTCTTTCTTGGCATGAAACCAAACTGTTGTTCACAAATGCTGACCTCTGCCCTTAGTCTAGCTTCCACTATTCTTTCCCATAACTTCATCGTATGGCTCATCAACTTTATCCCTCTGTAGTTGCTGCAACTCTGCACGTCTCCCTTGTTCTTAAAAATGATTCATTCCCATCAAATCCGGCTTTTGGCATCTAGTCTAGTGATGGCCAGTCATGTTTCTACTGAGGATATCATGATGGTCTGATCCTGGTCATGTCAGACTACCTTTATAGACTTTTATCTCTGTTCATTGGAGTTTTATGTGTACTCATTATTTTCTCTCAGTCCATTGTCAGTGGCAGGTGCTCACGTCGAACCAGGTTTGCAGCAACTCAACTGAGCGTAGTAGGGTAGGTTTCCTCCCCTATAGCTAGTATGAGGCTGCCAGCTTCGCCTATATTGAGTTATTTTGTAAATAACCTGTACTTAGGCATCCCTCCTGTGCTGAACATAGGGGGAATTTAGGTATGGTTGCTCTTTTAACTGCATCTGTGCTGAGCCTTCCAGTTTTGAGCCTTAGTGAGGTGAGTACCCACCCTACTTGATTCCTGTTGGAGTCTGTTCTATGATAATAAGACTAGAGGTGAGTTTGAGAGTAAAATAAACCAGTTTCGTCGGAAACTAGTGTTGTGTTTTACGTATAATACTCACCTCTGGTCTTATTAGCTTCCCTCCATGTATTGTGTTGGTATGTGGATGACGTTTCCCTGTTAGCCTCGTCCTAATATAGCGTGATCATGTGACCTCTCGCGGGGATTCTGAGAGAGGTATAGAGGCACTATATGGATATAGTCTAATGTATGAAGGCAAAAGAGGGAGCACAGAGAGGATAAAAAGAGCTTTGAGATAATTCAGAGCAGGTGTGTATCAAAGTTCTATGATAATAAGACCAGAGGTGAGTATTATTTGTAAAACACTAGTTTCCCACAAGACTGGTTTATTTATGTATGAATGTTTTTAATGTTTGTGAATGTGTGTGTATGTGTGTGAATGTGTTTGTGTGTATGTGTTTTTCTGTGTTTGTGTGTGTTCGTGCTTGTTTATGTGTAAATGTGTTTTGTGTGTGTGTGTGTGTGTGTGTATGCGTGTGTGTTTGTTTGTGTGTGTATGTTTTTGTGAGTGTTTGTGTGAATGAGATTTTTGTGTGTATGTGTGTGAATATGTTTTTGTTTGTGTATGTGTGTGTGTTTGTGTATTTATGTGTGAATGTGTTTTTGTGTGTGTATGTTTGTGTGTTTGTGTGAATGTGTGTGAATGTGTTTTTATGTATGTGTGTTTGTGTATGTGTGTTTCTGTATGTGTGCGAATATGTGTGTGTTTTTATGTGTGTATGTTTTTGTGAGTGCTTGTCTGAGATTTTTGTGTGTATGTGTGTGAATGTGTTTTTGTGTGTGTATGTGTGTGTGTTTGTGTATTTGTGTGAATGTGTTTTTGTTTGCTTTTCTGTGTGTATGTTTGTGATTTTGTGTGCTAGTGTGTATGTGTTTGTGTGAATGTGTTTTAGTGTGTTTGTGTTTGGGTATGTATGTTTTTGTTTGTGTATGTGTGTGTGTTTGTATGTGTTTATGTGTGCCTGTGTGTGTGTGTGTGTGTGCGTGTGTGTGTGAATGTGTTATTGCTTACATGTTTTTGTGTGTTTGTGTCTGTGTGCATGTATGTGTATGTGTGTGGGTATGTGTATGTGTGCTTGTGTTTGTATGTATATGTGTCTGTGTGTGTGTGTGTGTGTGTGTGTGTGTGTGTGTGTTTTGTGTATGTTTATGTGTGAATGTGTTTTTGTGTGTCTGTATGTGTGTTTGGGCATGTATGTTTGTGTATTTGTGTGAATGTGTTTTTCTGTGTTTACGTTTGTGTGTGAATGTGTTTTTGTGTGTATGTGTTTGTGTGTTGGTATGTGCTTGTGTGTGTTTATGTGTGAATGTATGTGTGTGAATGTGTTTGTGTGTCTTTTGTTTGTGAGTGTTTGTGTGAATGTTCTTTTGTGTATGTATGCTTGTGTGTGTTTGTGTATATATATATATATATATATATATATATATATATATATATATATATATATATATATGTCACTGTCCCCCCAGTGCGGCTAACTGGGTTATCAAAGGCGGGCCATGTCTCTCACTGTCTATGGTGTGAGGCATGTAAAAGAACCATTGCTGACTTTCGTAAAGAGTAGGCTGCAAAGTCGTCAGCGTGTTTCTATCCCTTGCTAAAAGGGTTGTGACAGGAAGGGCATCCGACGTAAAAACCTCTGCCAAATTAAAAGTGCGAATCAAAATGATTCGCTGTGGTGACTCCCGAGTAAAAGGGAAAAAGCTGAAAGGAAGACAGACAGACATATATATATATATATATATATATATATATATATATATATATATATATATATATATATATATATATATATATGTTATGTGTGTATGTGTTGTGTATATATATATATATATGTTATGTGTGTATGTGTTGTGTGTATGTGTTTTTGTTTGTGTGTGTGTGTGAATGTGTTTTTGAGTGTGTTTGTGTCTGTGTGTGTTTGTGTGAATGTGTTTTTGTGTGTTCATATGTTTGTGAGTGTTTCTGTGTGAATGTGTTTTTATTTGGGTATGTGTGTGAATGTGTTTGTGTTTTTGTTTGTGTAAATGTGCTTTTGTGTGTGTGTGTGTGTGTGTGTGTGTGTGTGTGTGTGTGTGTGTGCGCGAGTGTTTATGTGTATTTATGTTCAGTTCAATTCAGTTCATTTTCTTTAACCTTAATCATAATTAATCCTAATCCTAATTAGGTGCCCATCCCAGTCAACTCCGGGCGAGGGCAGAGTACACCCTGGACAGCTCGCCAAGCCATCGCAGGGGGGAAACACACTGACGACTTTGCAGCCTACTCTTGTTGAAAGTCAGAAATGGTTTTTTTACATCCCTCACATCATAGACAGTGAGAGACATGGCCCGCCTTTGATAACCCAGTTAGCTGCACTATGGAGACAGTGACAACCTTGTGGAGAGTGGGACTCAAAAACCCCCAACCTTTGGATGAGCGATCCAGTGCCCTATACCACTAGGCCACCACTGCCTTGTGTATTTATGTGTGAATATGTTTTTTTTTTTTTTGTGTGTGTATGTGTGTATGTGTGTGTGTGTGTGTGTTCAGGATTCAGGATTTTTAATCGCCATTTGTGCTTTTGCACACATAGGAATTTTTGTGCGGTTGTTCAAAGAGTCAAGTTACAAAACAGAAAAGAAGGCTCAAATCAACAACACACAAATAAAATAAAATAAATACATAAAAATTATATATTTAAAAGGATCTCACACAGACCCAGTAAACAATATAATAATAATAATAATAATAATAATAATAATAATAATAATAAGGGCCTGATTATGTACGCCTCCATGTGGTGGGCCTGGATAGGGGATATCACCCAGTTTGGGCTAACCCCCCCGAAGCTGGTTTACTACTGGGTTACTGAACGGAAAAAAAAAAAAAAAATCTTTCACTTCCGCAGCCCAGTCAGCCTCCCTCCGGTAATCAAACCTGCCAAACTGGAAATGGTACTTGCCCCAAGGGAGGCAAAGAACCTGTCCATGAATATCCTGGACGAACCAGCTAAAATCCACACTACTTGAGTGTGCGAAGGCGATTGGCCTGAAAATCCACGTATCAATGGCAAGTCGTGAAAGCAACATTGGGACAATGCCAACCCTTTGTATGCTTACCTGACCCAGCAAAATTTGCGAGATCAACTCCGGCGATTAAAGATCTACATGCGTCGTGATGCAGATGATAATTTCCCTGCAAGTGGTCAGGTACCTCCTCAAGAACCCAACGTTCAGATAGAGGCAGACCCTAAATTGCAGATGAATGCCCATGTCCTTCTCTCCTCTCTTCCCAATGAAGTTAGCCCACCTGACGGCAACAATGAAAATTCCCCCGGCGTTCCACTTTCTGATTTGACCAATGATTTTTCCACATCTTCAGTTCATGATGATCATATTTCTGTTTTGTTTAACCGTTACTGTAGAGAAATTTTAGATTTATCGATTGACAAAAGGAAGCCAGTTAAAATTGCAATAAAATCTTTTCCACAAAATGAAATTGATAAATGAAATGAAATCATTTCTGTAACTCTTGATGCAGAGTGTTCCCTGCATGATATTAATTGTTGCATGTTTGCTGCTATTCGAACTTTAGAGGAATTACATACAGTTTCCAAACCTTCCAACAATGGTAAAATCAAGAAAAGTAAAGAAAACCGCTTTCAACATAAATTAAAAGAAACAAGGAAAGACATGTCGTGGCTGGAGCTTTGCCTTAAATTAAGATCTCATGGCAAGTCAATGTCAAGAAGACAAAACACAATTTGGAGAAATTTAAAGGCAAAATACAAAACAACTAAGAAAAAAAATTCTCCTTCAAATACTTGATTCCCTTAAGGCAAAGGTTAAGATTTGGACAGAGAGAAAAAGAAAATGGGAAAAGAAGAATAAATTCATTAGACAAAACAAAATATTTAAAACCAACGAAAAACAATTTTACAGGCATCGAAATACACCAACAAGTAATGACCTCCAGAGACCACCCAGGGAATCCAGTGAGAGGTTTTGGTCACAGTTGTGGTCTATACCCGGCAACTGTAACCTCGAGGAACCATGGGTGGAAGAATACAGCAAAGCCACGTCAGAAAATGTTAATTCACCATTGCTGTATCTCATTACTTTGGACTGCCTGAAGAAAACAATAAAAATGTCCAAATCTAACACAGCCCCTGGACCTGACTGCATTCAAAATCGGTTTCGTAAACTGTTCCCCTGTGTCCAACCACATCTGCTCACTTGTTTTAACTCTGATGAACACAGGAGATGTCCCTCCTTGGTTCTGTAAAGGTCGCACAATACTCCTCCCAAAGAAAGGAGACTTGACAGATCGTAAAAATTACCGCCCTATTACCTGCCTGAATACTATATACACAATCTTTACAGGGTGTTTGACAAATCTCATATCATCCTATTGCTCCTCCAGTGAAATTATTTACCCGGAGAAAAAGGGAGCCAGAAAGGGATGTTGCGGATGCAAGGATCAGTTATTGGTCCAGAAAATGATACTTGAAGAGGCTAAAACTTACCACCGCAACCTCTCAATGTGCTGGATTGACTGCAAAAAAACATACGACTCTGTCCCTCATGAATGGATTCTGAAGTTTTTGCAATGTGTTGGCCTACCTGAGCGATTACTCCATTTACTCAAGTCTTTAAGGAATTGCTGGTCAACTCAGCCTGAGATGTACTCGCAAGGTCAGATTTCAAAACCTATTTCAATTAAGAGAGGAATATTCCAGCAGGATTCTTTCAGTCCTCTGCTTTTTTGTTTGTCACTTAATCCCTTGAGTTTTTTTGCTCAATAAGCAGGAAGATTATCATCCAGGACCTCCACAGTACAGATCCCCAACACCTCTTACTCATCTCCTTTACATGGATGACATCGAGCTAATTGCCAAAGGAGATTCCAACTTGAAGAAACAAATTCTCCTTGTCGAGTCCTTTTTACAAGATGTTGGTATGACTTTTGGATTTGATAAATGTAACATTCCTCATTTAAAATGTGGAAAGGCAATCAATGATGGATCGGTTGAGTTACATGGAGGAGGAGTGATTGAGCATCTCGTGGAAGGCCAATCATACACCTATTTGGGGATGCAAGTTCGAGACAAGCTCCATAATGCCCACATAAAAGACAAACTTTGGGCCTAGTACAAATCTCATCTAAAAAAGATCTGGAGTTCGGAGCTAAATGCTAGAAACAAGTTCAAAGGTCAAAGCCATAAATACTTATGCAATGCCTGTCCTTTCTTACTCTTTTGGTGTTGTTGATTGGACAAAGGATGACATTATGGGTCTTGATAGCCTTACAAGAAGGATCATGTCTGACAACCGAGCTCACCACCCTCGTTCCTCTATCAATCGTTTATATTTATCAATCAATTCCCGGGGACGAGGTTTGATTAATGTGGAGGCATTTCATGATGGTATTTTATTGTGTACTTTTGTACATATTGATTTATCTGATGATCCTCTTGTGAAGCTTATCAAGACTCAAAATGAAAGCAAGGACTTCCATAGTTACCTTAAACGTGCCAAGGCTGCTGGACAGAATCTCAACGTCAATGTTGATTTTTACGATGGCGAAGTACTGCTGGACGCTACATCTATGTGTGTCAACCAGGTGAAGTCTTCCATAAAATCTGCTCAGAGTCGTCATTTCAAGGAAAAACTGGAAAACCACTACATCGTGTCTATGTGCAGTGTGTTGGGTAGAACAGTAATCCTTTGGACTCCTTTGCCTGGATGGAGTCATCTGGTCTGAAAAGTGAAACTGAGGGCTTTCTTTTTGCTGCTCAGGACCAGTCACTCCCAACATGCAATCGTCAACATAATATTATAAGGGAAAATGTAAATCCCAAATGTCATTTGTATAGTGAATTTAGTGAAACTGTCCCACACTTTGTCAGTGGTTGTCCTGTTTTGGCACAAACGTCTTATCTGAAAAGACATGATGGCATGGCACGTTCCTTTTATTATTGTCTCCGTCATGCATGTGGTTTTGACTCAGAGGTCCATCCATGGTACGACCCTGATCATGTCCAGGGTGTCATGGAAAATGATCATTTCAAGCTTCTTTGGAATCGGCCCATATACAGCCTGAGGAGAATTCAAGCCAACAAACCTGATCGTGTCCTTTTTGATAAATCCAATGGAATGATGAATATTATTGAATTTTCTGTCCCTTCTGACAGCAATGTGATTGACAAGATTCAGGAGAAGCATGTAAAATATGCGGACCTCGCCTTTGAAATGTCTCGCTCGTATCCAAAGTACAAAGTCGTCCGACTCCCCATTGTTCTCGGCGCCATCGGTTTGGTACCTCCTGATCTATTAACACAGATCAATAGTGTGCCTGGGTTTGCTACCGGGAGCACAGCCATTCTGACAGTCTGGGCAATGCAGAAAGCTGCAGTGTTGGGGAGTCTCCATATTCTCTGGAAAGTTCTGGGTGGGTTTGACTAGGCAGTGCTTCCTGGGAGAAGTCCCATTCGCTGTCTGGGCTGTGTGTGGAGAGGGTGAGGGCCCTGAGCTGATGATGAGCCTAACCAGCCTGACTGTTCCAGGATCATCCGATCCCTCTCTGCTGCATATAAATATTTACTGTAAATAATAATAATAATAATAAAATACATTTAAAAAAAAAATCAGTAGATAACAGCAATAAATGAAATTGCACTACAGTATGCCCTTGACTATTTGCGGTTTTGCACCCACGGTTTGAGTATTTGCTGACTGCCGAGAAACCAGCACATGATTCAAATTCAGCCAATGGCTGTCCTCCTTTCTCCTGATTGGTTGAGCTGATGTCCCGCCCCTTTTCCCTTCATTCACGCACAAGTTGTCAATGAGCCTCTTTTTTTGTGTTTTAATTACCAGTTAAGATTTATACCACTCAAACGCTATGCCTCTTATCTGGCTAAGCGATAGAAAACGCTGGATGTCTCTTCTGAAGAAATAAGACTTTCTCCTGAGAAACGACAGTTTTCTCTGAACTGTTGTATTAAAATCTTTTTCAATTACTATTCCAGTACAGTACCTAAGTTCATGTTTATGCGTGAGATTTTATGTTCTGTAGCATGTTTAACAAGCAATACCAAAAGGATAAACTTTATTACAGTACTCTTCATCTCCTTTGTCCAGAGACAGTGGCCCTGGGGAAAAGACAGGAGTCAGAGTTGGAGGTAGCAGAGATGAAAATGTTGAGGTTCTCTTTGGGAGTAACGAGGATGGATAGGATCAGAAATGAGTACATCAGAGGGACAGCACATGTTAGATGTTTTGGAGACAAAGTCAGAGAGGCTAGATTGAGATGGTTTGGACATGTACAGAGGAGGGATAGTGAGTATATTGGTTGTAGGATGCTGAGGTTGGAACTACCAGGCAAAAGGCCCAGAGGAAGACCAAAGAGAAGATTTATGGATGCGGTGAAGGCGGACATGAAGGTCGTTGGAGTAAGAGTAGAAGATGCAGAGGATAGGAAGAGATGGAGGCAGATCATTTGCTGTGGCGACCCCTGAAGGGAACAGCCGAAAGGAAAAGAAGAAGATAATGCAGTCATGAGGGGGGCGTTGGCTCCAATCAGTGTCTCTCCCTCAGGCTGGTCCCAAGCCCTGATAAATGAAAATGGTTGTGTCAGGAAGGTCATCCAACGTAAAATCAATGCCAAACTTTATAATGCAAATCACAAACATTACCTCCATACACTATTTAACAAGGACTGCTATCAGTGCTGTTAACCAACAGGGTGCTGGTGAAAATTGGACGACTGTTGGTCGATGGAGAGGTGGGAGGAGTGTCCATAGGCGGAGAGAGAAGAGGAAAAGCATGAGTGTAGGACTGAGAGTAGGGACTTAAATATTGGAACTATGCAGGGAAAAGATAAAAATCTGGCTGACAAGATGCAGAGGAGGAAGGTGGACATACTGTGTGTTCAGGAGACCAAGTGGAAAGGTAGCAAGGCTAGAAGCTTAGGAGCAGGGTTTAAGCTGTTTTATCATGGTGTGGATAGGAAGAGAAATGGAGTAGGCGTCATCTTGAAGGAGGGGTTTGTCAGGAATGTTCTTGAATTGAAAAGACTGTCAGACAGCGTGACGAGTCTCAAGTTTGAAATTGAAGGCGTAATATTCAATGTTGTTAGTGTTATGCCCCACAGGCAGGATGTGAGCTAGAAGAGAAGGGGAGATTCTGGAGTGAGTGAGATGAAGTGAAGCAGAGTATCACCAGAGGTGAAAGAGTGGTCATTGGTGCAGACTTCAATGGACATGTTGGTGCAGGAAACAGAGGGGATGAGGAAGGGATTGTCAGGTTTGGTATCCAGGACAGGAACACAGAAGGACAGATGTTGATAGATTTTGCAAAAAGGATGGAAATGGCTGTGGTAAATACTTTCTTCCAGAAGAGACAGGAGCATAGGGTGACTTATAAAAGTGGAGGAAGGAGCACACAGGTAAACTACATCTTGTGTAGACGATGCAGTTTGAAGGAAGTCAGTGACTGCAAAGTAGTAGTGGGTGAGAGTATTGCCAAACAGCATATGATAGTGGTGTGCATGACGATGATGATGAGGAAGGTGAAGAGGGCAAGACAGAGCAGAAGACAAAGTGGTGGAAGCTGAACAAGGAGGAGTGTCATGTTGTCTTCAAGGAGTAGTTGAAACAGGTTTTGGGTAGTCAGGAAGTGATCCCAGATGACTGGACAACCACAGCAAATGTGATCAGGGAGACAGGTGCATGAAGCTCGTCCATCTTGTTTCACAGAGACTGAACATTTTCAAGCACTATGACCGGGAGTGCTAACCTTCCACTGCTAACCAAGTGCCGGAGTCGTCATTCAGCCCCTCCCTGCCTGCCGCGTCTCTGCCTGGGCTTATTGTTATCCGGGGTGTGGCTAGCATTGAGCTGCAGTGGCATATTAGCTCAGGATCAGAGTTGAGCGTGCTCAGTTCGAAATGCCGGTCATAGAAGAGCACAGTGCAAAAAAAACAAACAAACAAAAACAACACACAAAACAAATTAAAACAAACAAAAAAACAATTTGACTCCGAGAACTCCACGACATCGCCCTCGAGGGAGCGCCATCTTGGGTTACATCCAAGATTATAAATCATAATTTAAAATAATTTAAAATGGATATTTATATTTATAATTTAAATATATATTTATTATATATTATATTTTATAATGAATAAAATTATACTGTTTGTGTGTGTGTGTGTGTGTGTGTGTGTTGTGTATGTGTAGGAGATAGTAAGACAAAAACAGAATGGCAAAAAGTATAAAGTATAATTGTCTGTAAAGTGTTATTGTTTGTTTGTATGTGTGTTTTTGTGTGTGTGTGTGTGTGTGTGTGTGTTTAAGAAGATACAAATTTTTATAAGGTGATTTGTTGAGATATTTCACGTGTGTAATATATGGATAATTTAATTTCTGAGTTTATAATTTTATTTATGTATGTGGAGCTGTGTGTGTGTGTGTGTGTGTGTGTGTGTGTGTGTGTGTGTGTGTGTGTGTGTGTGTGTGTGTCTAATTGCCGTGACTGGAGAAGATGTTGGAGGTTTATTAGTGCGTGGCGGTTGAGCAGTTGAATGCATCACAGCAGGTCCAGAGAGACGGATCACACAGAGACAGAAGGAGAGAACAGTAAAAAAGAGAAAAAGTCAGATGCATAAAAAAGATGAAAGTAAAACATTGTGTAGTAAAATATGCACCAGTGTTTTATAAATAAGCATTATATCACAGTGTAGAGTAACGTCCGGGATTCTCACTCACACATTTCTCTGACATTCAAATGCAATCTGTAAAAATAAAAAAAAACAACAATATCAGAATAATTGAAGTGCAAATCATCTCTTTGGTCTTCCTCTAGGCCTTCTGCCTGGTAGTTCTAACCTCAACATCCTACTACCAATATACTCACTATCCCTCCTCTGTACCATCTCAATCTAGCCTCTCTGACTTTGTCTCCAAAACGTCTTACATGTGCTGTCCCTCTGATGTGCTCACTCCTGATCCTATCCATCCTCATTACTCCCAAAGAGAACTTCAACATTTTCATCTCTGCTACCTCCAGCTCTGCCTCCTGTCTTTTTCCCAGGGCCACTGTTTCTAAACCATACAACATTGCTGGCCTCAAAACCGTCTTGTACATTTTTCCTTTCATTTTTGCCGATATCTTTCTATCACACATCACACCGGACACTTTTCTTCAACCATTCCAACCAGCCTGTACACGCTTCTTCACCTCTTTTCCACACTCTCCATTGCTCTGGATTGTTGAGCCTAAGTACTTAAAATCCTCCACCTTCTTTATTTCTGCTCCTTGTAACCTCACCGTTCCTGTTGGGTCCTTGCATTCATACACATGTATTCTGTCTTACTGAGGCTAACCTTCATTCCCCTCCTTTCCAGGGCATACCTCCACCTCTCTAGACTTTTCTCCACTTGTTCTCTGCTCTTACTAAGATCACAATGTCATCTGCAATTATAATAGTCTATGGGGAATCTTGTATAAGCTTATCTGTCAGCCTGTCCATCACCATAGCAAACAAAAAGGGACTCAGAGCTGACCCTTGATGCAGTTCTACCTCCACCTTCAACTCTTCTGTCACACTGACAGCACACCTCACCACTGTCTTACATCTCTCATACATGTCCTGCACCACTCTAACATACTTCTCTGCCAATCCAGACTTCCTCATACAATACCACAGTTCCTCTCTCGGCACCGTGTCATATGCTTTCTCCAGATCCATGGGAAAATGGGCACCATCACACTTCTCCTCCATTCCTCTGGCATCCTCTCACTCTCTAAGACCTTGTTGAATGTGCTTGTCAGGAAATCTTCTGCTACCTCTCCTAGACACTTCCATACCTCCACTGGTATGTCATCAGTACCAACTGCCTTTCCATTCTTCATTCTTTTCAATGCCCTCCTCACTTCACCCTTACTAATCTCTGCTACTTCCTGATCCTTGATGGTCACCTCTTCTACTCTTTTCTCTCTCATTTTCCTCATTCATCAGCTCTTCAAAGTACTCTTTCCATCTTCCCAGCACACTTCTGTCATCAGTCAATACATTTCCCTCTCTGTCCTTAATTCTCTGCTGTGCCAGCCTGTATAAATCATTTTCTCCTTCTTTACTTTCCAACCAAGCATACAAGTCATCATACGCCCTCTGTTAAGCAAATATGGTTGGTCAGAAGCGTGAGCCTACTAGCATGGGTGCAAGTTTTCCGGCATATGCCGGAATTTCCGGTTTTCCCAATACCGAATTAACTATCTGCTCGGATCGACACATCTACCATGCATACCCAGTTAAGCAAAGAGAGTTATAAAATGAATGAATACCCGAATCTAGAAAAGAAATTTGGGTGACAAAAGTCCGTGTAAACACAAAGATCACAGAGATGACATCTTAACACAAGGGTAACACGCAATGAACTGGGAAGAAGGAGGGGCACGTTCAATCTGTCGTTTGTAAACAATGGATGCAGCGTCATGCGGAAATAGCATATTATGTCAGTGTACTATGCAGATACATCTCGTCCTACAGAGAGCACGCTAAACTCAAAATTTGACTTAAAAAAAAAAACCAAAAAAAACCGTAAAATCGAAAAATACGTAAAATGAATGAACGTAAGTTGGGGAGCGTCTGTAGTTGCATTACGTGTTTCTGCCCTGCAATGGCCTGGTGAGCTGTCCAGGGTGTACTCTGCCATCGCCCGGAGTTGGCTGGGATGGGCGCCAGCCTTCCCGTGACCCTAATTAGGATTAAGCGGTTACAGAGAATGGATGAGATTGTTAATAGTACTGGCTGGAATGTATTGATTAAAATGAAAAAGAGATAGATAGATAGATAGATAGAGCAAGTTTTTTTTTAAATAAACTACTTTATTTTAACACAAAAATAAACACTTGTTTGGAAAGCATGACAAAAAAAATTATACATTAAAGAAATATTAGAGTTGAAACCAAACACACACAACTAACTAACTAAATAAATAAATAGTAAAAAAAAAAAATATCTGAACAACAAAGGACCAACAAACCTAACCAACTTGATCTGAACAGAAAAAAATATTTTTATAATCAGAGAATTTCCTCTAACCCGATATCGGTGAAACAGCAGCTTCGCTTCCTTCACAGAACATAAACCGCCAGTTTCACACCGAACTTTCTCACAGAACTCCGAGTCTTTTAAAAAACTATAATAATTATAATCACCAATCACGCTGCTTGTTATCATTCAGATTCAAATCCTGTACACATCACAGTCACATGATCCCTACACTTTTGTTTTCCTGCTCAGGTAAAAGGACATTTCTGATTGGCCTAGCAGAAAATTGAGCAGCTTGGAATTGGCCTTCTGTTTTTGTTGGTACCGGAAACCCAGAATGAACCCGACTTCAGTAAACACCCCTCCATCCATACAGAACCACCTTTTTAACCACATAAACAGAACCTGCAGCCTGCTGCAGTCCAGGAAACAGTGGAACACCGTCGATCTGAGGGATCAGAACCAACACCTCTCATTAATACCTGGATTTTAAATGGACACAAAACAATTCACTGCTCCAAGTAAAACCCTCCACTGTAAGGCTCCACCCCTTTTTATTAACAGTGGTTTGTACAGTGCTCGCCATGCTCCACTTCTGGATGGACCTTCCATGGTGTGTCAGTCCGACCTTTTAGTTTCTCTCTATGTAACACTTTCACCATCAGTTTGTACATTATTTTACCCGAAGTGTTAAACAAACGTACTGGTCCTGACACACCATGTTCTTAAAACCAACCAGAACAGTCTTAAAAATCGGGAGCAAGGCTCTCCACAGGAAAGGGATCCGTGTCTCCGAGGGGTAAAACATTGTTCGGGAGACGGTGTTGGAGACGGTGTTCATCTGGGGAGCGCTGGTCCTTCCAGGCCCTCAGCATGTTTCCCAGAAGTCTCGCCGAAGAAACCCCGACAGCAGCAGAGAGAGCAGCGGCGTCCTCCAGGTATGGACCACACAGGGCCACTGCAAACTTCACTGCGACAGATGGACCCACAGTCTGTTGCACATTAAAATGAGTTCCAGAGACATCAAGTTCCTTTAAGGTCCAGAAAGGTGAAATGTGTGTCTATGATCTTTTCTTTTTAAAAAGTCCCCAGATTTTAAAAAGGTTCTCGTAAAATCCTAGAAAGACTTTAAAGTCGTATTTGTTTAAGTCCATTAAAAACAGAGAGTCCTGCAGTCCTGGTTCTGAGCACCGAGCTAGAACAGTGTGAGCTGTGGACCTCAATACCAGGTCTTTTGGTCCAGTCAACAGTCTCTTGATGAACTGGAGCATAAACGTTGCTCCCATACTGACCAGATGTAGAAGAGCATGGACCCCCTTGCCTCTTTGGGGAGGAAGAGGACACTCTGTGGGACCCAATGCAGCCAGTCCCAGACGCAGTTGACAAACTCTGCCTGGGCTTTTGCAAGTAGGGTTACAGGGTCGAAGCAGGAGAGGCGGGGCCACAACATGGAAGCAACCAGGTTATTGATAATTAAAACACGACCTTTGAAAGACATTTTCTGTAAAATCCATTTCCATTTTTTGAGACTCCTCCCACTTTCTCTAAAACATTTACCCAATTCTTATTTACAATGTTTTGGTCACCAAGGTAAACTCCCAGGTACTTGATCCTGCCCCTTTTCCAGGTGAGACCGCCAGGCAGGACGATACCCCGCGGCTCGTCTCCCACCCACAAAGCTTCACTTCTCCCTCAGTTTACCTCGGCTGACGGAATTTCACTAAAATCTTTTAATGTCGGTTAAAAAATTAATTTCACTCTAGTTTTTACAGCAATGATAAGATCGTCTGCATATGCACACAGAGAGGCCTTTTCTGAGTCGGTGTAAGACAGGCTCTATTGCGATGGAGTATTGCAGGCCCGATAGGGGGCAATCAGCCCTCAGACCACCACTGATCTTTAATACCCCATCACTGTTTCCATTCAAGGCCCGAGTCCTAGCAATGAGAACTGAGCTGAACCCAAACTCCTCCAGCGTCCACCAAAGGTCTGCGTGCTCATCTCGATGAAATGCCTTTTCTTGATGCATAAAAATGAGACCGAGTCTCACTCACAATGAACTGGAGAGGTCCAAAACATCCCGAATTAAAAAGACATTGTCTGCTATTAGCCTGCCGGGTACACAGTAGCTCTGGTATACATGAGTGACCCGCTCCATCACTTTCTTTAACCTCTTCACCAGGACCTTGGAGAGGAGCTTGTAGTCGGTACAGAGGAGGGACGCTGGTCACCAGTTTTTTTTTGATTTTGCAGATCTCCTCTTTTTAGGACCGCCCTCACCAGACTGTCCCTGAGAACGTCTAGCACAGGGGTGGCGAACAAGTTAGACACAAAGAGCCAAACTTTTTAAGTGTGAGAGTCAAAGAGCCACACCACGTGTTGACCTGCCGAGACTGAGACACACACACACACACACACACACACACACACACACACTTGAAACCCTATCTTTTTCTAATAACACACTCCTCTCCTTACAACACAACAGCAATAATTGTACTTGTTCATTTCAAGTTAATTGTCCACCCTCAACATACACATCAAATGTAGCTTAGCCAGAGGAAACTACCTTGGAGGTCAGACCCCCCCCCCCCCCACACACACACACACACACACAGGCACCTCTCTCTCTTTCTCCCTTGCTCTGACACACACAAATACTGAATACACTTCAGATAGATAGATATGGCCTGTATATATAAATTGATGAATATTAAAATATGTGGCTAACTGGGTTATCAAAGGCGGGCCATGTCTCTCACTGTCTATGGTGAGAGGCATGTAAAAGAACCATTGCTGACCTTCGTAAAGAGTAGGCTGCAAAGTCGTCAGCGTGTTTCTGTCCCTTGCTAAAAGGGTTGTGACAGAAAGGGCATCCGACGTAAAAACCTCTGCCAAATTAAACATGTGAATCAGATGTTTCGCTGTGGCGACTCCCGAGTAAAAGGGAAAAAGCCGAAAGGAAGACAGACAGACACGCAATCATGTTGAATCACGTGTTGTTTTCCAAACTACATCACAGTTTCTTTCTTGCTGGAGTGATGGCATGATCATTTCAGTGGAACTTCTGGCATCTCTTGTTTCTAGTAATCTTCTAATAATTCTAGTTATCAGAAACCATCTGCACAAATATTGCCAACTGTGGTTTGTCCTGTATGCCACATGACTTGTCTAATGCAACATTAAAATAAGCACATGCATTCAGGTCTGCATGTAGATCCGATTCAAGCTCATTATTTATGTCTGATATTCTGGTTACAACTGTATGTCATGACAGCTGGAGATCATCATCATCATCATCATCATCATCGTCGTCATCGTCGTCTTCCGCTAAGTCCGGGGTTGGGTCGTGAGGGCAGCAACCCAAGCAAAGAGGTCCAGACCAAATGCCCGAGCCACCTCAACTGGCCCCTCTCGCTGCTCCTCCGCACTGAGAGGGGCCACCTCAACTGGCCCCTCTCAATGCAGAGGAGCAGCTGATCTACTCTGAGCTCTCCACGGATGGTAGAGATTCTCACCTTATCTCTAAGGGAGAACCCCACCACCCGGTGAAGGAAGCTCATTTCAGCCGCTTGTATCCGTGATCTTGTTCTGTCGGTCACTACCCAAACCTCGTGACTATAGGTGAGGGTTGGAACGTAGATCGACTGGTAAATTGAGAGCTTCGCCTTGCGGCTCAGTTCCTTCTTCACCACGACGGACCGGTACAGGCACTGCTTAACAGCAGAGGCGGCAGCGATCCGTCTGTCAAGCTCTCGCTCCATCTATCCCTCACTCGAACAAGACCCCAAGATACTTAAACTCCTCCACTTGGGGCAGGACCTCATGTCCGACTGAGAACCATGGCCTCAGACTTGGAGGTACTGATCCTCATCCCGGCTGCTTCGCACTTGGCTGCAAATCGCTCCAGTGAGAGCTGGAGGTCCCGGCTTGATGAAGCGAAAAGGACAACATCATCCGCAAAACACAGAGTTGAGATCTGATGGTCACCAAATCAGAACCCCTCAATGCCTCGACTGCGGCTAGAAATTCTGTCCATAAAAATTATGAACAGAATCGGTGACAAAGGACAGCCTTGGCAGACTCCAACTCCCACCGGAAACGAACTCGACCTGTTGTTGCCAATATGGACCAAACTCTGGCTCCAATGATACGGCGACTGAATGGCTCGTAGCAACGGATCCGGAACGCCATACTCTCGGCGCACGCCCCACAAGATCATTCGAGGGACACGGTCGAAAGCCACAAAGCACATGTGGACAGTATGGGCAAACTCCCATGCCCCCTCCAGAATCCTGTGGAGCGTATAGAGTTGGTCAAGAGTGCTACGGCCAGGACGAAAACCACATTGTTCCTCCTGAATCCGAAGTCCGACTATTAGTCGGATCCTCCTCTCCAGTACCCCTGCATAGACTTTCCCAGGTAGGCGGAGGAGTATAATTCCCCGATAATCGGAACACACCCTCCGGTCCCCCTTCTTAAAAATCTGGACCACCACCCCAGTTTGCCAATCCAGAGGTACAGCCCCCAATGACCACGCAATGTTGTAGAGATGTGTCAACCAAGACAGTCCTACAGCAACCAGGGCTCTGAGATATTCCGGGCGGATCTCGTCCAACCCCGGAGCTCGACCACCGAGGATCTTTTTGATAACCTCAGTGACCTCCACTCCATTGATGGGCGGACCCCCATCAAAACCCCCAGGGTCTTCCTCTTCCACGGAGGGCGTATTGATGGGATCGAGGAGGTCCTCAAAGTATTCCCTCCACCTCTCGATGACATCCCCAGTCGAGGTAAGCAGCTACCCACCTCCACTGTAAACAGTGTTTGTGGAGAACTGCTTCCCCCTCCTAAGGTGTCAGATCACGGTCCAGAACCTTTTTGAGGCTAACCGATAATCACTCTCCAGGCCCTCACCGAACTCCTCCCACGCCCGAGATTTTGCATCTGCGACAGCCTCGGCTGCAGCACGTTTGGCCTGCCGGTACCCGTTTGCTGCCTCGAGAATCCCACAGGCTAATATAACCCAATAGGCCTCCTTCTTCAGCTGGTCGGCCCCCTTCACTGCAGGTGTCCACCACCAGGTTCGGGATTACCGCCACGACAAGCACCGACGACCTTACGGCCACAGCTATGGGCTGCCGCCTCAGCAATGGAGGCACGAAACATGGCCCATTCGAATTCCATGTTCCCCGTCTCCTCCGGGACGTGGTTGTCGCTCTGCCGGAGGTGGGAGTTAAAGGCCTCTCAAACAGGGGACTCCGCCAAACGTTCCCAGCAGACCCTGATTACACGTTTGGGCCTGCCAGATCTGGAAGGCAGCCTCTCCCACCACCAAAGCCAACTCACCACCAGGTAGTGATCAGTAGACAGCTCAGCTCCTCTCTTCACCCAAGTGTCCAGAACATATGGTCGCAAGTCCCATGACACGACTACAAACTCAATCATTGCATTGCGACCTAGGGTTTCCTGATCACAAGTGCACTTATGGGCACACTTATGTTCAAACATGGTGTTCGTGATAGACAAACTGTGATGAGCACATAAGTCTAACAACGAAACACCATTTGAGTTCAGACTGGAGAGGCCGTACTTACCGATCACACCTTTCCAGGCCACACTATCATTGCCCACATGGGCGTTGAAGTCTCCCAAGACAACGAGTGAGTCTCCTGAGGGAGCGTTCTCCAACACCCCCCCTGAAAGACTCCAAAAAGGGTGGGTACTCTGAACTGTCATTTGGTGCATAAGCACAAATAACAGTCAGGACCCGTCCCCCTGCCCGAAGACGGAGGGAAGCTACCCTTTCGTCAACTGGGGAGAACCCCAACATTTGGGCACCGAGACAGGGGGCAACAAGAATACTCACACCGGCTCGCCACCTCTCCCCATGAGCAACTCCAGAATAGAATAAGGTTTATCCTCTCTCGAGATGGATGGTACCAGAGCCCAAGCTATGCATTGAGGTGAGCACGACTATATCTAGTCGGTATCTCTCCACCTCACGCACCAGATCAGGCTCCTTCCCCGCCAGAGAGGTGACATTCCATGTCCCGAGGGTGAGAGTAAGTAGCCGAGGATCGGTCCGACAGAACCCATGCCTTCGTCTGCCACCCAACTCACACTGCACCTGACCCCTAAAACTCCTCCTACTGGTGGTGGGTCTATGGGAGGGCGGACCCATGTCTTCTTTGCGGGCTAAGCCCGGCCATGCTCTATGGGCCGAAGCCTGACCACAAGGCGCTCGCCTTCGAGCCCCTCCCCCGGGCCTGGCTTCAGGAGGGAACCCCGGTGACCCGCGTCCGGGCAAGAGAGACTGCTTCCTGTGCTCTCTCTCAGATGTCATGTGTCATAGAGGTTTTTTGAATCACACTTCGTCTGGACCTTCACCCCGGACCATTTTGCCTTGTGTGACCCTACCAGGGGCATTTGCCCCGACAACATAGCTCCTAGGATCATTAGGTCACGCAAACCCCTCCACCACGATAAGGTGGCAATTCAGGAACAGCTGGAGATCAGTGATGGAATCTTTGAGTTTTCTTTTTTTATTATTATCTGGAGCTAAAGTTTCAATTAAATCCACAAAACACTTTTTTGAAAACTCGCCTTCGATGTATGTTTTTTTTTAGCATGGGCGATGTTCCACGGCACTTTATAGGATGCAAGTGTCACATCTTCTCCACGCTTGGTGAATTGCTGAAACATTTGTGATTGTCTTTTTACTTGGCTTTTCAAGGTGCTCAATTTTTGCTTGCGTAGTTCAGTACCTTTGGGGAATTCCGTATCAGTATTAGCATGGAGCTAAAATGACGCTGAAGATTTGAAGCCTTGAAATGTGACATCGTGGTACTGCATAATAAACAGAGCAATTTGCCGTTCCGTTCAATAAAAAAGTAAGTATCTTCCCATTCTTCAAGAAATGTACTGTGTTCATATTTATATTTTTGTTTAGCTTTGCATTTTGCCATTTTGTCAGAGGGTAAGCCTGCATGCAAAGAAAATGTTTACTTAATTTCCCAGCATTAGACATAATCAGTGCATATGATTGGCAGTTACTTACGTGTCAGACACGGCATGAAAAACACCCAATCTGTCAAAATTATTTAAAAATATTATTTATTATTTGTTTTTAATAACCTCTGATTGATTTAAGTGTTTTAAGATAAAATAAGAAAAAAGAAAAAAAAAAAAAAAACGAAACATGAAATGAGGTAAAGAGCCACAGTATATAGAAATATGATAAGAGGCAAAGAGTCACATTCTTATTGATCAAGAGCCACGTGTTCGCCACCCCTGGTGTAGCAGGTCCTCACCGATCACCGCCGAAGGCTTTCTGGAAATCAGCTGACAGGCTGTCTGTACCTGGGGTTTCCCCCGGTTTGACGCTCTGCAGCACCACCAATAGTTTCTGCAGGAAGATGTTAGTCTCTAGATGCCTGTTGGCATCTGCTGACACCTTTGGCAGACCAGTGAGGAATGTATCCAATGTTTTTATTTTTTCAGAATATTCACATTGATACAATTAATCATAGAAACCTGCTGCATACCTGGGAATTTCTGCAGAGTCCTGGAGCAGCTGTCGATCCCCAGAGCGCAGGCAGTGTATCAGCCTCCTCTGTCAGTTCTTTTCTACCCATCTCAAAGAAAAAGTGAGAGAGAGCATCCATCAGAGTCTGTCTGTCTTCCTTTCGGCTTTTCCCCTCTTACTTGGGAGTCACCACAGCGAATCATCAGAGTAACATTTTGAAACTGGTTGCGTACCACAGTGCCCCTGGTGGTTACACCTAGCAAGTCAGCTCACATGCTTTTTGACTTTGAAGACTTCAACATGTGTTGTTTCTCCTGTGGAGTCTGCCAAAGTTTGCGACTCCATCATCTCTCTCTTCTCTCTCCAAATCCTTCATGGATCTGACCAGGTTCCTAGAGACATTTCGAGTGTACTGCAGACACAGGAATTTAATTTTACTTTTTTGGCTGTCCCACCACTGCTGCAAAGAACTAAAACCGAACTTTGTTTAAAATTGTTCCAAAAAACAGTAAAAGCTTTCCTGAAACCTCCGTCAGACAAGAGTGCTCTGTTGAAATGCCAGTTTGCACTTCCACACCAGATGTTGTTAATTAAAACATAGCACTCAATCGATGAATGTTCACCGGCCCAATTGAAAAGTTCTTAAAATCATTAAAATGATATTTAAACAATAAAACCTGTTGAGCCTGGCCATGGACAGTAGTCCATCATTTGAGTGGAGCCAGGTGTACTGCCGGCCACTGCTGTAGAAGTTTCTCCACACATCTAAGAGATCGTGTGTCTGTACAAGTTTCTTTAACGTTGTTTGCGAGGCAGTATGGGGTTTGGGGTGATTTCAGTCAAAAATATGATTTTCCGTGCAATTAAAATCTCCCCCAATGATCAGAGACTCGTCCTGACTGCACCTCTGGATCACGTTGTCCAGGGCACGTAAAAACAGAAGTTTTTTTTCTCTGTGAATGCGGTTGGAGTTATTCTTTGTTGGAATTTGATCTATATTCTTTTTTTGTTGTATTACATAATGATAATAAGGATTTATTATGTTAATATAGATACAGTGTTCTGCGGAGGATTACTTAGAACAATTTTTAGACAAATAACACTATTTATATTGGGGAGCGCAAAATGTTTTTCTCTTCCTAGGGAGGGCACCACAGAAAATAATTGACAAGCACTACTCTAAACATAAACGGAGCAAGATGAGACATAATAAGAGCCCCGATTTTTAATTTAATCAAGATGAAATAATAAAAAAAAAATGTTGTTTTGATTCAAAGAAAGTTGGCTGGGATGGGCGCCAGCCTCCCCGCAACCCAAGTTAGGATTAAGCGGGTACAGAAAATGAACTGCTGATGATGAATGATGAACCCACAGCATTGTGGACAATGAGAACCCCGGAATGTGGAACCCCGGTGACCCGCGTCCGGGCAAGGGAGACTGCTTCCTTAGATGTCTCTTAGATGTCATAAGGGTCTTCTGAATCGCACTTTGTCTGGACCTTCAACCAGGACCTGTTTTCCTTGGGTGACCCTACCAGGGGCATTATCCCCCCTACAAGATAGCTCCTAGGATCATTCGGTCACGCAAACCCCTCCACCACGATAAGGTGGCGATTCAGGGAGGGGACACTTTATCCTAATATGAAAAAAAAGGCATGTTCCCTGTTGTCACCCCTAGGCCATTGCACCCCCCCCCCCTCCCCGGGAGACTGAACCATGAGAGGTAAAAGCAGGTTGAATGATTAGCAACAGAAAGAAACACATTACTCGTCCTCACCACTTTTTTGAGTCTAAAACCTCCTGGTCCATGAAACCTGGTTGTCTGGGCTCGCCTGGCTTTCACATATGGAGACAGACAGAGTCTATGAACAGCCTGAGACCCGGATAGAAATTTTCAATCTTTACTCGAAAACCTTTGGTGTCTTGTAAAACCTTTTGAATTTTTTCCATGCTGTATGCCGTTTCTATCCCCGTTTTCTATGTACTTTTGTCCTTGTTGTCAGATAAGCCCTGGGACAGATAGGGTTCCTCCTTTGAGGCCTTTTTGACTTTATTGGTGCTATTTTACGTTTTTGTGTTTTTTTCTTTTATTTGCTGGTTTTCACAAATCATCTCCTCCTCCTCCTCCTCCTCCTCACCGACTTCCTCCAACAGTGATTCCACCCTGCACACCGTCTATCTGTGTTTCTGAGCTGTGAGAATTCGCCGGCTTAGTCTTTGAGGAGGTAGATGTTTTCTCAGGTAAAGTAATGTCCCCTGGTGTTGTTGCTGGCCCCTCCGGCGGAAATGGCGCCGCCATCAGCTCCTGTGGCCGGGATGACACCGCTGGTCCCGGCAGCGTGGCTGCTAGCTCTGCTCCCCGCTCCGTGGGAAAGCCGGAGGCAGCAGCCGGTCGCTTTGTTTCGTACCCCTCCAGGCACCAGCGGATAAGGTGTCCCTCCATTCCGCACCTGAAAAATTTCATATTCCCTGACATGACATGTATAGAGTAATCAGAATTGTCCAATTTAAATTTCAGAGCCAAATTCAACTCTTCAGGACTTAAGGATCATCATCATCATCATCACTAGATAAGATCAAGGTGGTTTAATTTGTTGGGTTTTTTGTTATTTAGTTGTTTACTTTTTAATGTTATTCTTTTATTTTTCTATTCAAGAGAGCAAGTGAGAAAGTGAGAGAGAGAGAGAGGGAGAGAAAGAGGGAGAGATAAAGACAGAGAGAGATAGAGGAGAGAGAGGGGAGAGATAGCAAGCGATAAACAGAGAGGGGGAGGAAGAGAGGGAGGGTGAGAGGGAAAAATAAAGAGAGTTATAAATAAAGAGAGGGAGGCATCAAGGGAGAGTCGAGAGAAATAGAGAGAGAAGGACAAGAGAGGCAGATCAAGGGTGAAAGATAGAGAGAGGGAGAGAAATAAAAAGAGAGATAAAGAGAGAGGCAAAGAGCATGAGAGAGGGGAGCTAAAGAGTGTGTGTGTGTGTGTGTGTGTGTGTGTGTGTGTGTGTGTGTGCGCGCCCATGTGCATGAATGGCGGTTTGTTGTAGAGAATAGGTTGTGCAGGGTGTACACACTCCACAGGCTGAAAAACTACCACTGTCACAGAAACCATGAAAATGTCCCAATGCATCATGGGTACTGAAACTGGATGATAATAAATAACAAAGTTGTTTCTGGCCGTGGTCCTGGCCATGTTATTATAGTGTAGCATAAGGTGGGGGTCCCACTCATCTGTGTAGTTTATATTTAAACATATTTACTATATATGTGCTGGATCAAGTGCTAGTTGATGCTATGGGCCATGGTTCATACAGTAATATACTGGTGATATGGTGTAGTACATTCAGGCATGCATTCATTTTCTAAGCTCCTTAATCCTAATTAGGGTCATAGGGAGGCCGGTGCCCATCTCGGCCAACTCTGTGTGAGGACGCGGTACACCTGGGCAGCTCGCTAGGGCATCTTAGGGACAACAGACATGCAACTGTTGACACTCACCCCCTGGGGGCAATTTGGAACAGCCACTTAGCCTGATGTGCATGCTTTTGGACTGTGGAAGGAAACTGGAGTATTCAGGTGAAACCCAGATGACCACAGTAAGAACATGCAAACTCCAAACTGAAACACCTCAAGCTGGGAATCAAACCATGGACCTTGTTGCTGTGAGGTGGATGTGCTAGCGCTGCACCACCACACTGCCCCTCCTGTATTACAATAGTCTCTGATAAGAGACTAAATTAAATTAAATGAAATTACATCTTCTTTCTCTTTTACAGAATTGTGTTTTTATTTGTGCCTCACGTTCTGTCATACACCATGCTGCATACCAAATGAAAAAAAAAAAGATCCATCCTAAGTCAGTATTTTCTTGTAATTTTCACATGGTTGTGTTGCTATTTTAAAACTCTTACACAGAGCAACGGTGTGAACTACAACTTGTTTTAATGATCTGATCCTAAGGCTGAAAAACTCGCTTCAGCAGCTGCGCACCCGGAATCTAATCACCAGGAACATGTTTACACAGATGCCATGTTGTTCATTTCTGAATATGACAGAGACGCTACCTCCACCTCAGCGGGAAAACTGAAGAGCAAATGTCCTGTTAATGCGAAGAGAGAAAAGAAGCACTGAGATCAACACACAGATATTTTCCAGCTATATTTACTTAACACAAATTAACCAGCCAAGTAAAAGATATCATACCAACTGTTCAGAAAAGTCTAAATAACTAAGACGGCTAAAAGTTCTGAATGTTCGTATGCTTTCGTCAGTGTCTTAGTCTCCCCGTTGCTCTTCCCCCCAGTGAAGAGGGACAGTCTGATCCGGGAAGGGTATTCCTTTTTTTATCTTTTTTTTTTTTTTGGAACTGTGCCACTCCACCATTCACCTGTTTATGAAATTATTGTATTGCATGAAATACAGTTTCTTTTGTGTGTCTATTTGAATCTGAATATTTTGAAGGAGGAGACTTTCTGTATCTACTGTATATCAGGACCTCAGTGAGACTGATTATTTATTTTTTTCTGTTTTATTTTTTTCTGTTTTTTTTTTTTTTTTTTTTTTTTAAATTAAAGAGGAGACCTCACTGTACTACAGCTGAAACGAAGCATAACAAGCACGACTTGATGCTCCTGGTCCACAAGCAGCACTGTTTAGTGAAGAGTGGGGCAACCTCATCAAATAATCTCCGACAGCTTCGAGATGAGAGCACAGTTTGTACTCACGCTCCAGTAGACCACTCGATCATAGGCGGAGAAGGTAAACCCCGGTGGACAGATGGATGGATGGATGAACAGATGCAATGTGAGCAGAATGAGTCTCAGGACATCCTCACACTGCTGTTTGCATTTCTATTGCTTTCAGAAATAATTGAGCCTCAGAAAAAGGGAAAGAGAAAGAAACAGACAGAAAGAAATGAAAGACGAGAGAGCGGTAGATGTGAGAAGAAGGCGGTTATCGGAGGCTAATGCTGGTGCTGCTGTTTATGTTTGCATTTACAGTTTGTGTTCTGAACTAACGAGACAGATGAGACAGTCAAATGTTTGTCTCCTCCCCCCTCTCTGTTTTGTTGAGGTACACATTCTTTTTTTTTTGGTGGATTCTGGTGATCCTGACCTGCTTTCTGAATCCTGTAATCTGTGATATCTGTTAAATGTGTGTACTAGTTAACTCTCTGAAAGAGAAGATTGTAGCATTAGAAGTATGCATCCAGACTTTAGAGAGGAATAATGAGCATGAGGGCAGTATTGTTCATATAGTCAGATGTCTGGGTGCCTTAGATGGATGTAGTAACCCCCCTCTTCTGGCCCCAGAGCCCTCGCAGCTGGACAAATGGGCGACGACTCGGCAGCATACTCATAAATCCAAGGCTAATGCTGAGGCTCGCTTACAGGAGAACCACTCGTCTGCATCTTACGTGTTGAACAGGTTGGCTATCCTCACTGAAATGCCCACTAAGAAACCTGAAAGAGCTCTGGTTATAAGAAGCTCCATGTTAAGGCACGTGAAATTAGTTGGTCCTTTAGGGGCACCAGTGGCGCTTGTTAGGTGTATCCCGGGAGCCAGATTGCTGGACATAGCAGGTTGTTTTCGTTTCTTAGGTGAGCACAGGTTCTCTAAGATAATGATACATGCTGGAGTTAATGATATACGCCTTCATCAGTCAGAAGTTACTAAGGGAACTTCACAGAGGTGTGGAAATTAGTGAAGACAATGTCCAATGCTGTAATATGTTCCGGTCCCATCCCAATAAGGCGTGGCAATGTAGCTTACAGCAGGCTGTAGTCACTGAACTGCTGGATGTCCAAGTGGTGTTCTGAAAATTAAGTGGGAATTATAGATTAGGACTCTTAAGGGTAAACCTGGCCTGATAGGGCGGGACGATATCCATCCCACTCAGGAAAACACTGCTCTCATTTCTTGCAGCATAGCACAAAGTCTAAGAACAGCACAAGTCAGTCAGTGATTATCCAGAGCCAAAGCCTGAGAGCAGACAAACAGGCTAATCTGAGCGTCTGCTAGCTGCACAGAGTTGTCACTCAAGGTCGAGTTCAAAGCTAAAGAAACTGTGTCTGCTTCCCAAGGTAAGCAAAAATATAGAAAGTCTGAGAGTTTGTTTTAATAATCTTATTAATATAAATTTAAATCATACTGAATCTCCAGCCTGCATCTCTGATTTAAAGACATTGTTATTAAATGTTAGATTTCTTATATCTAAAGCTCTTAAGGATTGGCTCTCCGCTGCGCACCACATTGACGTGGCATTGAAAATAGATGTATCGATTTAAATGTGCTAGATTTATTCATCTGTTTTTGTTTTATTTGATGGCTTTTTTGTATTTTTATTTAAATGACAGTGAATTTATGTATTCGTTATTCTGTTAAGAAAGGCCACCTGATTTATCTGAGAGCCAGATACAGTCATCAAAACAGCCACATCTGGTTTGCGAGCTATAGGTTCCCGACCCCTGAGTTAGAGGCTAGGTGTCTTGTTAAATGTGTGGTGGTGGGGAGTGAGCTGCACTAGTAAAAGGGAAGTTGCAGCACACTCCCCACCACCACACATTGTCCCTGCAGGTTAAGGGATTATTTCTTTTTTTAAATTCTCATAAAAAAGTACTTCTACATTGAGAATTTAACTAGTCAGCTAACTGATAGGCAAGTGCTAAATGTTGATTATCTAAAACCAGCTAGTTTCTTTGTGTCCAAAGCAGATCCAGCCAACCGAGGATGTCGATGATGTTAAAAAGTCATTCTCCTTTCTATCAGATGATGTTAGTACAGTCAGGCTGCAGCAGAGAAGCATCTAGAATCTGGTCCAGGAGGTGAAGGCTCTGTGGATTGAGAACCAGGAAAATGACTGGAGCTTCGTCTACCTTGAGAGTGACAGACCTGGAGGCTCCATGTAAAATCCTGATCATATGCTTGTGTAGTTGCTGCTTGGAGTAAGAAATAGAATGAGATATATTAGAGTGAGAGATATTCAGAAAGAATCCAGAAGATTCTGCTGATTGGTCTGACAATGCTCATCTGACACTACTCACCCACAAAAACTCTATATGGAAGTTTGGTTAATGGTATGAGCAGTATGTGTGTGTGTGTGTGTGTGTGTGTGTGTGTGTGTGTGTGTGTGTGTGCGCGTGCGTGTCTGTGTGTGTGTGTGTGTGTGTCTGTGTGTGTGTACACTAGGCCCTCGTTATTCGTGGGGGTTTGGTTTCGGCCCCTCCCACGAATGAAGATTCTCCGCGAGAAACAAGATGGATCAGCTTCATGCTCGAATTGCAACGCAGAGGGATCTACAGGTCTGCTCCATGCTGTGTTTTTGTGAAACATGGCTTGAGGAGAGTGCACCTGACGAGGCGATTACACCAGCTGGCTACACAGCCTGTAGATCCCACTGCGCTGCAATACGAGCATGAAGCTGGTCCATCTTGTTTTGCAGAGACTGAACATTTTCAAGTAATATGACCGGAAGTGCTAACCTTCCACTGCTAACCAAGTGCCGGAGTTGTCGTTCGGCCCCTCCCCGCATGGCACGTCTCCGCCTGGGCTTATTGTTATCCGGGGTGCGGCTAGAATTGAGCTGCCGGAGCATGTTAGCTCAGAATAGGAGTTGAGCATGCTCAGTTCTGTCTGTCTTCCTTTCGGCTTTTTCCCTTTTACTCGGGAGTCGCCACAGGAAATCATCTGATTCGCACGTTTGATTTGGCAGAGGTTTTTACGTCGGATGCCCTTCCTGTCACAACCCTTTTTAGCAAGGGGCAGAAACACACTGACGACTTTGCAGCTCCTCTTTACGAAAGTCAGCAATGGTTCTTTTACATCAACCTCTCACCATAGACAGTGACAGACATGGCCCGCCTTTGATAACCCAGTTAGCTGCACTGGGGGGGGACAGTGACAACCTTGTGGAGAGTGGGACTCGAACCCCCAACCTTTGGATCAGCGATCCAGCGCCCTATAGTTCTAAATGTCCGAAAACACTGTGCTCTCATAGCTGTAGTAGGGTCGCCTGCTCATAGACAAGCATAGTGTTAAACATGAACAAACAAAACAACAAATCAAAACAAACAAAGAAACAACATGACTCTGAGAACTCCACCTGGGCTTATTGTTATCCGGGGTGCGGCTAGCATTGAGCTTGCATAGCATATTAGCTCAGGATAGAAGTTGAGCCTGCTCAGATCTAAACATCTGGACAGTTGTTATAATCCAATAAAATTAGAGTTTCAAGGTATCGGACCCGCCCATATACTGGCGTACAGAAAGGATTGGCTCTCCGCTGTGCACCACATTGACGTGGCATTGAAAATAGATGTATAGATTAAAATGTGTGAGATTAATTGATCTGTTTTTGTTTTATTTTATGGCTTTTTTGTATTGCTTTTTAAAGGACAGTGAAATTATGTATTCGTTATTCTGTTAAGAAAGGCCACCTGATTTATCTGAGAGCCAGATACAGTCATCAAAAGAGCCACATTTGGCTCATGAGCCATAGGTTCCTGACCCCTGCGCTAGAGGCTTGTTAAATGTGTGGCGGTGGGGAGTGAGTGTATGTGGTTGTGTATGTAGGATTGGCGATGGACTGGAGATTAGTTTGGTGTGAACCCCTTTTACATTTGATGTGTTTATGAGTTTTACATATTTACTTGTTTAATATGTTTCCAAGTTTGAGATGTTTATTTGTTTACTGTGTTTACTTGTTTAATGAGGTCAGTGGTGGCCTGGTAGTAAGGTGTTCGATTACAAATCCCAAGGTTGGGGGTTCAAGCCCCACGATCATCGGATTGTCACTGTTGTCCCAAGTGCACGAACTGGGTTATCAAAAGCCGGCCATGTCTCTCACTGTCTGTGATGTATGGCATGTAAAAGAACCATTGCTGACTTTGATAAAGAGGAGCTACATCACCGTCAGCGTGTTTGTGCCTTGCAATGGCCTGGTGAGCTGTCCAGGGTGTACTCTGCCCTTGCCCAGAGTCGGCTGAGATGGGCAGCAGCCTCCCCATAACCCTAATTAGGATGATGTGGTTCAGAAGATGAATGATACTTGGTTGACATATTTATGAGATCGATCTGTTTGCTTGTTTCATGTGACCTGCAGATTTGACGTGTTTACTTGGACTTTTTGGATGTTCTACTTTGAGCTTTTCATAACCCCTGGATTGACATAAAAATACAAAACTTGTGTGATCTTCTGACAGAAAACTTTTACATTTGTTTAAGGAAGTGTCATCAGGGAACAACAGCTGTTTGCTGCCATCCTCGCCACACTGGAAAAGCTGTCAAAATGCTCACAGCCTCTGAGTCCCTCATCATCCATTATCTACCTGAGGAATCGTCTCTACGCAGCACCTATGATAGATATTCTGTGCCAAGGTTTCCTTCTGAGGTCCGTTGTTCTAAAATATTTTCACTGCTTATGGGCAAAACACTAACCTGGACTTTGGCAGTTGAATCTCTAGGAGGTGAATCCATTAATAAATACAGTATTCTAGAGTTATTTTTGTTCCATAAGCCAGCATAAAGTCAGCAAAGAGGTAGAATTTCCCCGAACCACATGGTCACAGAGATGACTTGTTGTGATATACACCAGACCAAATAATAAACACATAAAAGAGAAAAACAAATTCCTTCACGTCTTAGTCATTGCTACTGAACTCTAAACTGTTGGATTGTCCACACATAAGATGCAAAGAAAAGGTTACAAGTCTATGGTAGAATCAGAGTAGAGCATCTTTAGAGGGATCAGTGGTGGGCTGGCGGGAAGGTGCTGGATTGTCTATTCTAAAGTTGGGGCTTCAAGCCCCACTGTCAACGGTTATCTCTACTGTCCCCCCGAGTGCAGCCAACTGGGCTATCAAAGGCTGGCCTTGTCTCTCACTGTCAATGGTGGAGGTTCATGTTAAATAACCATTGCTGACTTTTGTAAAGAGGAGCTGCATAGCCGTCAGCGTGTTTCTGCCATGTGATGGCCTGGTGAACTGTCTAGTATGTACTCTGCCATCGCCTCCAGTCGGCTGAGATAAGCACCAGCCTCACCGCAAATCTACTGAGACTTAAGATCTGTCTATTTTATTTTTTTAATAAGTGTGAATTTACATTAAATACTTGAGCAGACCGATAATTTTGCCAGTATTACTAGAGTTTAGAAAGCCTTTCCCTTCTTCTTCTTCTGCTTTTCCTTTCGGCTGTTCCCTTCAGGGGTCGCCACAGAAAATGATCTGCCTCCATCTCACCCTATCCTCTGCATCTTCTATTCTTACTCCAACTACCTTCATCACTAGGAATAAAATAATATGTTACATAGAAATGAAAGTAACGCCACCCTGTGGTTGATATAACAGAAGACATTACACATCCATATTCACCAGTGAGATATGACAATAAGAAATGTAATGATTGCATGGAATTTACTTACCAAAGAATGCGACTCTGTGACTTACAGAACACTGACATCACAAACTCCTGATGTTTCACGTTTCAGTCTAAAGGAAATGCAAAGATCTATATTCATTATCTATTCTTTAATGAAACAGAAACAAGCTTTTTTCAAGAGAAATAATCTTAAAGTTTTATACCTTCTGCCTGAGGATAGCAGCTGGTTCGAGAGTGTGAACGAAATGGTTTGGGGCCAGTTCTCTCCTGGTCTTTTCTGAACAACATGTAGTCATAATAAATACGTGGGGAAAAAAAGGAATATTTTCCCAATTGCAATAAAACTCAAAATCTGTGATGTTAATTTGTAAATTCACATGAACCACGTGTGTGTGTGTGTGTGTGTGTGTGTGTGTGTGTGTGTGTGTGTGTGTGTGTGTGTGTGTGCTATACTGTATTAATCCAGAAAATTTCTGCCTCTGCATTTAACCTTTACAAAGTGGGGTGCCACACACTGGGGGCATCAGGGGAGGAGTTAGCAGGGGTCGGGAACCTTTTTGACTAAGAGAGCCAAAAAAAAAAAAAAAAAAAAAAAAGACGTATTTTAAAATCTAATCCTCTGAGAGCCATATTTTATATATATATATATATATATATATATATATATATCTTCTTTTACTTTCGGCTGCTCCCTTCAGGGGTCGCCACAGCAAATCATCCGCCTCCACCTCACCCTGTCCTCCGCATCTTCTTTTCTGACTCCAACGACCTTCATGTCTTCCTTCACCACATCCATAAATCTCTTCTTCGGTCTTCCTCGAGGCCTTCTGCCTGGTAGTTCCAACCTCAGCATCCTACTGCCAATATACTCACTATCCCTCCTCTGTACATGTCCAAACCATTTCAATCTAGCCTCTCTGACTTTGTCTCCAAAACATCTTACGTGGGCTGTCCCTCTGATATACTCATTTCTGATCCTATCCATCCTCGTTACTCCCAGGGAGAACCTCAACATTTTCATCTCCGCTACCTCCAGCTCTGCCTCCTGCCTTTTCCTCAGCGCCACTGTTTCTAAGCCATACAACATCGCTGGCCTCACCACCATCTTGTACACTTTTCCCTTCATTCTTGCTGACACTCTCCTATCACACATCACACCGGACACTTTTCTCCAACCATTCCAGCCTGCCTGCACACGCTTCTTCACCTCTTTTCCACACTCTCCATTGCTCTGGATTGTTGAGCCTAAGTACTTAAAATCCTCCACCTTCGTTATCTCTGCTCCCTGTAACATCACCGTTCCTCCTGGGTCCTTCTCATTCACACACATGTATTCTGATTTTCTGAGGCTAACCTTCATTCCTCTCCTTTCCAGGGCATACCTCCACCTCTCTAGATTTTCCTGCACTTGTTCTCTGCTCTCACTACAGATCACGATGTCATCTGCAAACATCATAGTCCATGGAGATTCTTGTCTCACCTCGTCTGTCAGCCTGTCCATCACCATAGCAAACAAGAAGGGGCTCAGAGCTGACCCTTGATGCAGTCCCACCTCCACCTTGAATTCGTCGGTCACACCGACAGCACACCTCACCACTGTCTTACATCTCTCATACATGTCCTGCACCACTCTAACATACTTCTCTGCCACTCCAGACTTCCTCATGCAATACCACAATTCTTCTCTTGGCACCCTGTCATATGCTTTTTCCAGATCCACAAAGGCACAATGTAGCTCCCTCTGACCTTCTCTGTACTTCTCTATTAACATCCTCAAGGCAAACATTGCATCTGTGGTGCTCTTTCTTGGCATGAAACCAAACTGTTGTTCACAAATGCTCACCTCTGCCCTTAGTCTAGCTTCCACTATTCTTTCCCATAACTTCATCGTATGGCTCATCAACTTTATCCCTCTGTAGTTGCTGCAACTCTGCACGTCTCCCTTGTTCTTAAAAATGGGCACCAGCACACTTCTCCTCCACTCCTCTGGCATCTGCTCACTCTCTAGTACCTTGTTGAATGTTCTTGTCAGAAAATCTACTGCTACCTCTCCTAGACACTTCCATACCTCCACAGGTATATCATCAGGACCAACTGCCTTTCCATTCTTCATCCTCTTCAATGCCCTTCTCACTTCACCCTTACTGATCTTTGCTACATCCTGCTCCTCAATGGTTACCTCTTCTACTCTTTTTCTCTCTCATTTTCCTCATTCATCAGCTCTTCAAAGTACTCTTTCCATCTTCCCAGCACACTTCTGTCATTAGTCAATACAGTTCCCTCTCTGTCCTTTATCAATCTAACTTGCTGCACGTCCTTCCCATCTCTATTTCTCTGCTGTGCCAACCTGTATAGATCATTTTCTCCCTCTTTACTATCCAACCTATCATACAAGTCATCATACACCCTCTGTTTGGCCTTAGCCACTGCTACTTTCGCCTTACGCTGTGTCTCCCTGTACTCCTGTTTACTCTCTTCGGTCCTCTCAATGTCCCACTTCTTCTTGGCTAACCTTTTCCTTTGTACACACTCCTGCACTTCCTCATTCCACCACCAAGTCTCCTTATCTACTTTCCTTCCAGAGGCCACACCAAGTACTCTCCTACCTGTGTCCCTGATCACATTTGCTGTGGTTGTCCAGTCATTTGGAAGCACTTCCTGGCCACCCAAAGCCTGTTTCAACTCCTCCTTGAAGACAACACGACACTGTTCCTTTTTCAGCTTCCACCACTTTGTCTTCTGCTCTGCCTTTGCCTTTTTCACCTTTCTCACCATCAGAGTCATCCTGCACACCACCATCCTATGCTGTTTGGCAACACTCTCACCCACGATGACTTTGCAGTCACTGACTTCCTTCAAATTACATCGCCTACACAAGATGTAGTCTACCTGTGTGCGCCTACCTCCGCTTTCATAAGTCACCCTATGCTCCTGTTTCTTCTCAAAGAAAGTATTCACCACAGCCATTTCCATCCTTTTGCAAAATCTATCAACATCTGTCCTTCTGCGTTCCTGTCCTGGATACCAAACCTGCCCATCACTTCCTCGTCCCCTCTGTTGCCTGCCCCAACATGTCCATTGAAGTCTGCACCTATGACCACTCTTTCACCTCTGGGGGTACTCTGCATCACTTCATCTAAGTCACTCCAGAATCTCTCCTTCTCTTCTAGCTCACATCCTGCCTGTGGGGCATAAGCACTAACAACATTGAGCATTACACCTTCAATTTCTAACTTGAGATTCATCACTCTGTCTGACACTCTTTTCACTTTTAGAACATTCCTGACAAACTCCTCCTTCAAGATGACTCCGACTCCATTTCTCTTCCCATCCACACCGTGATAAAATAGCTTAAACCCTGCTCCTAAGCTTTTAGCTTTGCTACCTTTCCACCTGGTCTCCTGAACACACAGTATGTCCACCTTCCTCCTCTGCATCATGTCAACCAGCTCTCTACCTTTTCTGTGCATAGTTCCAACATTCAAAGTCCCCACTCTCAGTCCTAGACTCATGCCTTTCCTCTTCTCTCTCTGCCTACGGACACGCCTCCCACCTCTCCTTCTTCGACGTCTTCGACCAACAGTAGTCCAATTTCCATCAGCACCCTGTTGATTGACAGCACTGATGGCGGTCGTTGTTAACCCGGGCCTCGACCGATCCGGTATGGAGGTAATACTTTTGATTTGCATAATCTATAATTGGCATTGGTTTTACGTCGGATGCCCTTCCTGACACAACCCTCTGCATTTCTCCGGGCTTGGGACCGGCATGAGGGGGAGAGACACTGGTTAGTGCCCCCCCACCTCATGGCTGCATTTTATATATATATATATATATATGATACTGAAATACTGAATACAACTAAATTGAAAAAGAAGACCAACAATTTGAGAGTATAATAAGACTCTGAATTTACTTTAAATGATACTTTCATAATGAAGTTATTTAGTGTGAATCCGAATGGTGTTTTGTTGTTGGACTTCTGTTTTGTCTATCACGAACACTATGTTCAAATATAAGGGTGTCCATAAGTGCACTTGGCACCAGGACACCCTAGGTCGCAGTTCGATGATTGACTTTGTAGTCGTGTCATCGGACTTGCGACCATATGTTCTGGACACTCGGGTGAAGAGAGGAGCTGAGCTGTCTACCGATCACTACCTGGTGATGAGTTGGCTTCGGTGGTGGGGGAGGCTGCCTTCCAGACCTGGCAGGCCCAAGTGTGTAATCAGGGTCTGCTGGGAACGTTTAGCGGAGTCCCCTGTCCGAGAGACCTTTAACTCCGGAGGAGGCGGGGGACATGGAATCCGAATGGGCCATGTTTCGTGCCTCCATTGCTGAGGCGGCAGCCCATAGCTGTGGCCGTAAGGTCGTCGGTGCTTGTCGTGGCGGTAATCCCCGAACCCGGTGGTGGACACCTGCGGTGAAGGGGGCCGTCCAGCTGAAGAAGGAGGCCCATTGGGTTATATTAGCCTGTGGGACTCCCGAGGCAGCAAACGCATACCGGCAGGCCAAACGTGCTGCAGCCGAGGCTGTCGCAGATGCAAAATCTCGGGCGTGGGAGAAGTTCGGTGAGGGCCTAGAGAGTGATTATCGGTTGGCCTCAAAAAGGTTCTGGGCCACCATCTGACGTCTCAGGAGGGGGAAGCAGTTCTTCACAAACACTGTTTACAGTGGAGGTGGGGAGCTGCTTACCTTGACTGGGGATGTCGTCGAGAGGTGGAGGGAATACTTTGAGGACCTCCTCAATCCCACCAACATGCCCTCCGTGGAAGAGGAAGACCCTGGGGGTTCGATTGAGGGTCCGCCCATCACTGGCGTGGAGGTCACTGAGGTTGTCAAAAAGCTCCTTGGTGGTCGAGCTCCGGGGTTGGACGAGATCCGCCCGGAATATCTCAGGGCTCTGGATGTTGTAGGACTGTCTTGGTTGACACGTCTCTGCCACATCATGTGGTCATTAGGGGCTGTACCTCTGGATTGGCAAACTGGGGTGGTGGTCCCAATTTTTAAGAAGGGGGACCGGAGGGTGTGTTCCAATTATCGGGGAATTACACTCCTCAGCCTACCTGGGAAAGTCTATGCAGGGGTACTGGAGAGGAGGATCCGACCGATAGTCGAACCTCAGATTCAGGAGGAACAATGTGGTTTTCGTCCTGGCCATAGCACTCTTGACCAACTCTATACGCTCCACAGGATTCTGGAGGGTGCATGGGAGTTTGCCCAATCTGTCCACATGTGCCTTGTGGATTTGGAGAAGGCTTTCGACCGTGTCCCTCGAACGATCTTGTGGGGCGTGCTCCGAGAATACGGCGTTCCGGACCCATTGCTATGAGCTATTTGGTCACCGGAGCCAGAGTTTGGTCGTATTGGTAACAGCAGGTCGGATTCGTTTTCAGTGGGAGTTGGAGTCCGCCAAGGCTGTCCTTTGTCACCGATTCTGTTCATAATTTTTATGGACAGCATTTCTAGGCGCAGTCGAGGCGATGAGGGGTTCTGGTTTGGTGGCCATCGGATATCGTCTCTGCTTTTTTGCGGATGATGTTGTCCTTTTGGCTTCATCAAGTCGGGACCTCCAGCTCTCATTGGAGCAATTCGCAGCCGAGTGCGAAGCAGCCGGGATGAAGATCAGTACCTCCAAGTCCGAGGCCATGGTTCTCAGTTGGACAATGGTGGAATGCACCCTCCGGGTCGGGAATGAGGTCCTGCCCCAAGTGGAGGAGTTCAAGTATCTTGGGGTCTTGTTTACGAGTGAGGGATGGATGGAGCGAGAGATCAACAAACGGATCGCTGCAGCCTCTGCTGTTAAGCGGTGCCTGTACCGGTCCATCGTGGTGAAGAAGGAGCTGAGCCACAAGGCGAAGCGCTCAATTTACCAGTTGATCTACGTTCCAACCCTCACCTATGGTCACGAGCTTTGGGTAATGACTGAAAGAACAAGATCACGGATACAAGCGACTGAAATGAGCTTACTTCGCCGGGTGGTGGGGTTCTCCCTTAGAGATAAGGTGAGACACTCCACCATCCGGGGAGAGCTCGGAGTAGATCCGCTGCTCCTCCGCATTGAGAGGGGCCAGTTGAGGTGGCTCGGGCATCTGGTCAGAATGCCCCCCAGACGCCTCCCAGGTGTGGTGTTTCGGGCATGTCCAACTGGGAAGAGACCCCGTGGTCGACCTAGAACACGCTGTCTGAACTATGTCTCTTGGCTTGTCTGGGACCGCCTTGGTGTCCCCCCGGGAGAGTTGGTGGAAGTGGCTCGGGAGAGGGACGTCTGGACCTCATGCTTAGGTTTCTGCCCCCGCGACCTGACTTTGGACTAAGCGGAAGATGATGATGATGATGATGATGATGATGAAGTTATTTATTAATAAGAAAAGTACTTCTTACTATTAATGCGACTTTGACAGGAAGCGCATCCCAAGTTTTGGCAATCAGCTGGTTGAAGTTTTTCCATGTCTGTCCATTTGTGTTTGCTTGCCAGCTGTGCTTGGCTTCGTGCAAATGAGCCGATCAAAATGAGGGAAATTTACCTCTTTAATCAAAAACAACATGCGCAGTCTGTGGCTGTTGTTATAATCCATTAAAATTAGAGTTTGAAGGTATCAGACCCGTCCGTATACTGGCGTACAGAAAGGATTGGCTCTCCGCTGCGCGCCACAGTAACGGGGCATTGAAATTAGATGTATAGATTGAAATGTGCGAGATTTATTCATCTGTTTTTGTTTTATTTGATGGCTTTTTTGTATTTTTATTTAAATGACAGTGAATTTATGTATTCGTTATTCTGTTAAGAAAGGCCACCTGATTTATCTGAGAGCCAGATCTTCTTCTTTTACTTTCAGCTGCTCCCTTCAGGGGTCGCCACAGCAAATCATCCACCTCCACCTCACCCTGTCCTCCGCATCTTCTTTTCTGACTCCAACGACCTTCATGTCTTCCTTCACTACATCCATAAATCTCTTCTTTGGTCTTCCTCGAGGCCTTCTGCCGGGTAGTTCCAACCTCAGCATCCTACTGCCAATATACTCACTATCCCTCCTCTGTACATGTCCAAACCATCTCAATCTAGCCTCTCTGACTTTGTCTCCAAAACATCTTACGTGGGCTGTCCCTCTGATATACTCATTTCTGATCCTATTCATCCTCGTTACTCCCAGAGAGAACCTCAACATTTTCATCTCCGCTACCTCCAGCTCTGCCTCCTGCCTTTTCCTCAGCGCCACTGTTTCCAAGCCATACAACATCGCTGGCCTCACCACCGTCTTGTACACTTTTCCCTTCATTCTTGCTAACACTCTCCTATCGCACATCACACCGGACACTTTTCTCTAACCATTCCAGCCTGCCTGCACACGCTTCTTCAGCTCTTTTCCACACTCTCCATTGCTCTGGATTGTTGAGCCTAAGTACTTAAAATCCTCCACCTTCATTATCTCTGCTCCCTGTAACAACACCGTTCCTCCTGGGTCCTTCTCATTCACACACATGTATTCTGAGTTTCTGAGGCTAACCTTCATTCCTCTCCTTTCCAGGGCATACCTCCACCTCTCTAGATTTTCCTGCACTTGTTCTCTGCTCTCACTACAGATCACAATGTCATCTGCAAACGTCATAGTCCATGTAGATTCTTGTCTCACCTCGTCTGTCAGCCTGTCCATCACCATAGCAAACAAGAAGGGGCTCAGAGCTGAGCCTTGATGCAGTCCCACCTCCACCTTGAATTCGTCGGTCACACCGACAGCACACCTCACCACTGTCTTACATCTCTCATACATGTCCTGCACCACTCTAACATACTTCTCTGCCACTCCAGACTTCCTCATGCAATACCACAGTTCTTCTCTTGGCACCCTGTCATATGCTTTTTCCAGATCCACAAAGGCAAAATGTAGCTCCCTCTGACCTTCTCTGTATGTCTCAATTAACATCCTCAAAGCAAACATTGCATCTGTGGTGCTCTTTCTTGGCATGAAACCAAACTGTTGTTCACAAATGCTGAACTCTGCCCTTAGTCTAGCTTCCACTATACTTTCCCATAACTTCATCGTATGGCTCATCAACTTTATCCCTCTGTAGTTGCTGCAACACTGCACGTCTCCCTTGTTCTTAAAAATGGGCACCAGCACACTTCTCCTCCACTCCTCTGGCATCTGCTCACTCTCTAGTACCTTGTTGAATGTTCTTGTCAGAAAATCTACTGCTACCTCTCCTAGACACTTCCATACCTCCACAGGTATATCATCAGGACCAACTGCCTTTCCATTCTTCATCCTCTTCAATGCCCTTCTCACTTCACCCTTACTGATCTTTGCTACATCCTGCTCCTCAATGGTCACCTCTTCTACTCTTTTTTCTCTCCCATTTTCCTCATTCATCAGCTCTTCAAAGCACTTCCTGGCCACCCATAGCCTGTTTCAACTCCTCCTTGAAGACAACATGACACTCCCTTTTTCAGCTTCCACCACTTTGTCTTCTGCTCTGCCTTTGCCTTTTTCACCTTTCTCACCATCAGCGTCATCCTGCACACCACCATCCTATGCTGTTTGGCAACACTCTCACCCACTATGACTTTGCAGTCACTGACTTCCTTCAAATTACATCGCCTGCACAAGGTGTAGTCTACCTGTGTGCTCCTACCTCCGCTTTCATAAGTCACCCTATGCTCCTGTTTCTTCTGGAATAAAGTATTCACCACAGCCATTTCCATCCTTTTACCAAAATCGATCAACATCTGTCCTTCTGCGTTCCTGTCCTGGATACCAAACCTGCCCATCACTTCCTCGTCCCCTCTGTTGCCTGCACCAACATGTCCATTGAAGTCTGCACCAATGACCACTCTTTCACCTCTGGCGGTACTCTGCATCACTTCATCTACATCACTCCAGAATCTCTCCTTCTCTTCTAGCTCACATCCTGCCTGTGGGGCATAAGCACTAACAACATTGAGCATTACACCTTCAATTTCTAACTTGAGACTCATCACTCTGTCTGATACTCTTTTCACTTTTAGAACATTCCTGACAAACTCCTCCTTCAAGATGACTCCTACTCCATTTCTCTTCCCATCCACACCGTGATGAAATAGCTTAAACCCTGCTCCTAAGCTTTTAGCTTTGCTACCTTTCCACCTGGTCTCCTGAACACACAGTATGTCCACCTTCCTCCTCTGCATCATGTCAGCCAGCTCTCTACCTTTTCTTTGCATAGTTCCGACATTCAAAGTCCCCACTCTCAGTCCTAGACTCATGCCTTTCCTCTTCTCTCTCTGCCTACGGACACGCCTCCCACCTCTCCTTCCTCGACGTCTTTGACCAACAGTAGTCCAATTTCCATCAGCACCCTGTTAATTGACAGCACTGATGGCCAGATACAGACTGATACGATCTGAGAGCCAGATACAGTCATCAAAACAGCCACATCTGGTTTGCGAGCAATAGGTTCCCGACCCCTGAGTTAGAGGCTAGGTGTCTTGTTAAATGTGTGGTGGTGGGGAGTGAGCTGCACTAGTAAAAGGGAAGTTGCAGCACACTCCCCACCACCACACATTGTCCCTGCAGGTTAAGGGATTATTTCTTTTTTAAATTCTCATAAAAAGGTACTTCTAAATTGAGAATTTAACTAGTCAGCTAACTGCTAGGCAAGTGCTTCTTTCTTCTTCTTTTCCTTTCGGCTTTTCCCTTCAGGGGTCGCCACAGCGAATCATCTGCCTCCATCTCACCCTATCCTTTGCATCTTCTTCTCTTACACCAACGACCTTCATGTCCTCCTTTACCACATCCATGAATCGTCTCATTGGTCTTCCTCTAGGCCTTTTGCCTGGTAGTTCCAGCCTCAGCATCCTATTACCAATATACTCACTATCCCTCCTCTGTACATGTCCAAACCATCTCAATCTAGCCTCTCTGACTTTGTCTCCAAAACGTCTTACATGTGCTGTCCCTCTGACGTGCTCATTCCTAATCCTATCCATCCTCGTTACTCCCAAAGAGAACCTCAACATTTTCATCTCTGCTACCTCCAACTCTGCCTCCTGTCTTTTCCCCAGGGCCACTGTTTCTAACCCATACAGCATCGTTGGCCTCAACACCGTCTTGTACACTTTTCCTTTCATTTTTGCCGATACCCTCCTATCACACATCACACCGGACACTTTTCTCCAACCATTCCAACCTGCCTGCACACGCTTCTTCACCTCTTTTCCACACTCTCCATTGCTCTGGATTGTTGAGCCTAAGTACTTAAAATCCTCCACCTTTCTTATCTCTGCTCCCTGTAATCTCACTGTTCCTCTTTGGTCCTTGGCATTCATGCACATGTATTCTGTCTTACTGAGGCTAATCTTCATTCCCCTCCTTTCCAGGGCATACCTCCACCTCTCTAGATTTTCCTGCACTTGTTCTCTGCTCTCACTACAGATTACAATGTCATCTGCAAACATCATAGTCCATGGGGAATCTTGTCTAACCTCGTCTGTCAGCCTGTCCATCACCATAGCGAACAAGAAGGGGCTGAGAGCTGACCCTTGATGCAGTCCCACCTCCACCTTGAACTCTTCTGTCACACCGACAGCACACCTCACCACTGTCGAATCACAAGAAAGAATGCTAGGCAAGTGCTAAATGTTGATTATCTAAAACCAGCTAGTTTCTTTGTGTCCAAAGCAGATCCAGCCAACTGAGGATGTCGATGATGTTAAAAAGTCATTCTCCTTTCTATCAGATGATGTTAGTACAGTCAGGCTGCAGCAGAGAGGCATCTAGAATCTGGTCCAGGAGGTGAAGCCTATGTGGATTGAGAACCAGGAAAAGGACTGGAGCTTCGTCTACCTTGAGAGTGACAGACCTGGAGGCTCCATGTAAAATCCTGATTATATGCTTGTGTAGTTGTTGCTTGGAGTAACAAATAGAATAAGATATATTAGAGTAAGCGATATTCAGAAAGAATCCAGAAGATTCTGCTGATTGGTCTGACAATGCTCATCTGACACTACTCACCCACAAAAACTCTATATGGAAGTTTGGTTAATGGTATGAGCAGTATGTGTGTGTGTGTGTGTGTGTGTGTGTGTGTGTGTGTGTGTGTGTGTGTGTGTGTGTACAGTAGGCCATCGTCTGCCGTAAACCAGTCAGGGACTCGACCTTCTCAGCCTCATGTTATTGAATTCAGTTTTATATCCAGTCTGTTGCATTATGGGTGGTCTTTATAAAACTTCAATATTATTCACATTTACAAATCATCATGTAAAATATATACATAAATATTTACATATAAATAAAGACCTGAAATTAAAGATTTTTAAATAAAAATTCCATAAATCACAGGAAACGAAAATAAATGAAATTATTCAATATCAGGTGTGATGTTGACTTTTTAACAATCGAAGAGCATAGTTGCGTTTGCGCGGCTTTATGAGTTCAGTGTCTACTGGGTTTCCTCCAGAACCAGCAGAGTTTTCCTGAAAATGTTCCAGTTACACTTGATTCTTTATTGAGATGTAAATTGCAGCAATTTCGTTACACAGTGCTAACTTGACTTAGAAATGAATCCGTTCTGAGGAAAAGCTCTTAAGCCAAAAAGATTGTTAGATAAAAACATTATTCCCATAAGAAATAACAGAAAACCAATTAGTCCGTTCCAAGTCCCTCCCAAACTGATATAACCTGACACAAACATGTATATTTCACCTAGTATATTAAAGATAAACATGTAAAAAAAACAATAAATATTTAATAATACATGTACATTAACAATAATATGACTTGTATGCTAGGTTGGACAGTAAGGAGGGAGAAAATGATTTATACATATTGGCACAGCAGAAAAATAGAGATAGGAAAGACGTGCAGCAAGTTAGAGTGATAAAAGACAGAGAGGGAAATGCATTGACTGATGACAGAAGTGTGCTGGGAAGATGGAAAGAGTACTTTGAAGAGCTAATGAATGAGGAAAATGAGAGAGAAAAAAGAGTAGAAGAGGTGACTGTTGAGGACCAGGGAGTAGCAAAGATTAGTAAGGATGAAGTGAGGAGGGCACTGAAGAGGATGAAGAGTGGAAAGGCAGTTGGTCCTGATGATATACCTGTGGAGGTATGGAAGTGTCTAGGAGAGGTCGCAGTAGATTTTCTGACAAGAAAATTCAACAAGGTCTTAGCGAGTGAGCAGATGCCGGAGGAATGGAGGAGAAGTGTGCTGGTTCCCATTTTTAAGAACAAGGGAGACGTGCAGAGTTGTGGCAACTACAGTGGGATAAAGTTGATGAGCCATACGATGAAGTTATTGGAAAAGAATAGTGGAAGCTAGACTAAGGGCAGAGGTCAGCATTTGTGAACAACAGTTTGGTTTCATGCCAAGAAATAGCACCACAGATGCAGTGTTTGCTTTGAGGATGTTAATAAAGAAGTGCAGAGAAGGTCAGAGGGAGCTGCATTGTGCCTTTGTGGATCTGGAGAAAGCATATAACAGGGTGCCGAGGGAGAAACTGTGGTATTGCATGAGGAAGTCTGGAGTGGCAGAGAAGTATGTTAGCGTGGTGCAGGACATGTATGAGGGATTTAAGACAGTGGTGAGGTGTGCTGTTGGCGTGACCGAAGAATTCAAGGTGGAGGTGGGACTACATCAAGGATCAGCTCTGAAAGCCTTTTTGTTTGCGATGGTGATAGACAGGCTGACAGACAAGGTTAGACAAGAATCTCCATGGACTATAATGTTTGCAGATGACATTTGAATGTGTAGCGAGAGCAGAGAACAAGTGGAGGAAAATCTAGAGAGGTGGAGATATGCCCTGGAAAGGAGAGGAATGAAGGTTAGCCTCAGTAAGACAGCATACATGTGTGTGAACGACAAGGACCCAAGAGGAACGGTGAGCTTACAGGGAACAGAGATAAGGAAGGTGGGGGATTTTAAGTACTTAGGCTCAACAATCCAGAACAATGGAGAGTGTGGAAAAGAGGTAAAGAAGGTGTTCAGGCAGGTTAGAATGGTTGGAGAAAAGTGTCCGGTGTGATGTGTGATAGGAGAGTATCGGCAAGAATGAAAGGAAAAGTGTACAAGACGGTGTTGAGGCCAGCGATGTTGTATGGTTTAGAAACAGTGGCGCTGAGGAAAAGACAGGCGGCAGAGCTGGAGGTAGCAGAGATGAAAATGTTGAGGTTCTCTTTGGGAGTAACGAGGATGGATAGGATCAGGAATGAGCACATCAGAGGGACAGCACATGTAAGATGTTTTGGAGACAAAGTCAGAGAGGCTAGATTGAGATGGTTTGGACATGTACAGAGGAGGGATAGTGAGTATATTGGTAGTAGGATGATGAGGTTGGAACTACCAGGCAGAAGGCCTAGGGGAAGACAATGAAGAGATTTATGGATGTGGTAAATGAACACATGATGGTCGTTGGTGTAAGGGAACTGCCGAAAGGAAAAGAAGAAGAGGAGTACATTAACATTAATAATAATTAATAATAAGTAATAAAAAAACAAGAATAAACAATAAATTAACTAACCCTTCCGATCATCGTGTGGGAAAAAAAGACTTTAGTTTGATGACAATATGCTGTTTTTGACAGATTGCTACTGTTATCAGTTAGTTGGATGAGAATTTGCTTTTATAATTTGCTTGCAAACATGATAGGTTAGTCAAACAGCAATGTAATAAAAATACTGAGTAGTCAGCAGCATGATAAGAAGAAAGTCTTAAGAGGGGAAAATATGTGGAGTGATACATACATGCATACAAATATTTATATAGCGCTAATTCTGGCACATGCCACTCAAAAGCGCTGGGGGTGAGTCTGAGAACTTATTGAAAGGTATGGTAGGCAAGTGTGAACATATGTGTTTTAAGTTGGGACTTGAACGTGTTTATGTTCACTTGGGATCTGACATGGATCGGTAGATTGTTCCACAGTATTGGATCCGCTTTCTCAAATGAACGGTCACCTAATGTGTGCGTTCGGGTGGCTGGTATCTTCAGGAGATTCTTTGAGTTTGATCGGAGAGATCTGAGTGGCTGGTACTCTCGAAGAAGATTGGCGAGGTAGTTGTGAGCAAGGCCTTTCATGCACTTGAAGACAAGGAGTAACACAATCTTATATTGAATCCTGTATCTGACTGGCAGCCAGTGTAAGCTGTGTGGTACAGGAGTAATGTGATCATACTTCTGGTGACGTGTGATGACCCTCGCTGCAGTGTTCTGCACACGTTGAAGCTTGTCAAGTAAGTACTCGGATGTTCCAAATAGCAGAGAATTGCAATAGTCGAGTCTCGACGTGATGAACGCTTGGACGAGAGCTGAAGTGGACTTCACATATCGACTATTACACCAAGTTGAATATTACACCAAGATTCCGGGCTTCTTTGCTCACAGAAATCACACAGTCACCAATGCGGAACTCTGGAATGGTAAGAGAATTTCGAATTCGTTTTGAACTGAAAACTAGAAACTCAGTTTTGTCGTCATTCAGCTTCAGAAAGTTGGAGGACATCCATGCCTTGATGCTACTGACACACTTCAAAAGTAAAAACTAATTCAAAAGTGTGGTTGACTGATGACTGGTCGAGTGGTTTAAATGTCATATACAGTGGTATGAAAAAGTATCTGAACCTTTTGGAATTTCTCACATTTCTGCATAAAATCACCATCAAATATGATCTGATCTTTGTCAAAATAACACAGATGGCAAAACAGTGTCTGCTTTAACTAAACCCACCCAAACATTTCTAGGTTTTCATATTTTAATGAGAATAGCATGCAAACAATGACAGAAGGGGGAGGAATAAGTAACTGAACCCTCAGGAACACACAAACACCCTCAGCATCGCCAATAAAAAAACCTCAGGATCATACAAGTACCCTTACCATCACACAAACACCCTCAGCATCACATAAACACCCTCACCATCACACAAACACCCTCCATTACACAAACACCCTCCATTACACAAACACCCTCCCCATCACACAAACACCCTCAGCATTATACAAACACCCTCACTGTCGCACAAACACGCTCAGCATGGCACACATACACATACAACATTGCACACACACTCACTATTAAACAAATACACTCAGTATTGCACAGACACCCTCACCATCTCATAAACAATCTCACCATCGCACAAACACCCTCGCCATCTCACAAACCCACTCAGCATCACCCATACACTCTCAGCACCGCACAAACACCCTCACTCTTGGACAAATACACTCAGTATTGCAAGACACCCTCACCATCTCACAAACACCCTCACCATTTCAAAAAAACACTCAACAACAGCTCTCACCCACTGCACCAGACTGTAAAGGAGCTGAGTAGCTCCTTCAGTGGACGACTGAGACATCCTCAGTGCAGGAAGGAGCGCTACCGCAGGTCGTTCATTCCCACCGCTGTCAGACTGTACAACGCCACTTTGTAACTGTCTGTGAAAATACCGGTTATGTGCAATAAAAACCCCGTGCACTTTAATCAACCACATCTACCCCACTGACTGTGAACCATATCAACCCATCTACTCCGCCCTCAGATACATTACACTTTAATATAGGCCAGTCTACAAAGTCGTTCCCTTCTTTTCTTTTATTGTTTATTAATTTATACTATTTATGTATCTATTTATTTATTTACTTATATAATATATATGTATGTGTGTATGTATGTATATGTATCTATTTTTGCACCCCCTACTGATGGTACCTCAAGAGCCTGTAACAGTGAATTTCTCCATTGTGAGATTAATAAAGCTGGATCTTATCTTATCTTATCTTAACATCACCCATCCACTCTCAGCACCACACAAACACCCTCACTATCGGACCAACACCCTGACTATCGGACAGACACCCTCAGCACTGCACAAATACCCTCAGTGTCAAACAAACACCCTCACAATCAGACAAACACCCTCACCATCAGCCAAACATGCTCAGCATAAAAAAAAAAAAAAAAAACAGCTGCACCATCGCACAAATACCCTCACATCTCAAAAACCCACTCATCATCACCCATACACTCTCAGAATCAGACAAACAACCTCACCATCCCACAAACACCCTCAGCACTAAATGACAAACACCCTCGCCATCACCCAAACATGCTCAGCATAAAAAAAAAACAGCTACACCATCGCAAACGTAGCCTCATCATTGCACAAACACATTCACCATCTCACAAACACCATCACAATTTCACAAACACCCCCAGCATTGCACAAACATTCTCACCATTAGGCAAACACCCTCACTGTCGCACAAACACCCTCACAATCTCAAAAAACACCCTCACAATCTCAAAAACACCCTCACCATCACACAAACACCCTCACCATCGCACAAACAGTATCATCGCACAAACACCCTCACCATTGCAAAAACTACCTTTTCATCACACGGACACACTGACCATGATGCCAACACATTCACCATCGCACAAACACAGTCAGCATCACCAAGCACATTCACTATCTCACAAGTACCCTCATCTTCTTGCAAACACAATCACACAACCTCTGACCATCTCACAAACACCCTAACGGTCGCTCAGACACCCTAAAGGTTGCACAGACACCCTCACCATCGCACAAACACCCGCACCATCTCGCAAGCACCCGCACCATCGCACTAACACCGTCACCATCGCACGGACACCCTCACCATCACACACACGCCCTCAACATCTCACACTCACCCTCATCTTCTGACAAACACCCTTAGCGTCCCAAACAAACCCTCACCATTACGAAAACACCCTAACAATCTCCCAAACACCATAACCATTGCACAAACACCCTCATCATCACAGAAACACCATCACCATGACACAAACACCCTCAGCATCGCCCATACAACCTCAGCATCACACAAAAACCCTCACTGTTGCAGAAACAGATTCACAATCTCAAAAACACCGTCACCATTGCCCATACACCCTCATCATCACAGAAACACCCTCATCATCACAGAAACACCCTCACCATCACACATACATCTTCACCATCTCACAAACACCCTCACCGTCGCAAAACACCCTCACCATCACCCATATACCCTCACCATCGCACAAACACCTTCATCATCACACAAACACCCTCACCATTGCACAAACACCCTCACTACTGCAAAAACTACCTTACTATCATACAGACACACTGACCATGACACCAGCACATTCACCATCGCACAAACACAGTCAGCATCACCAAACACATTCACCATCTCACAAGTACGCTCATCCTCTTGCAAACACAATCACACAACCCCTGACCATCTCACAAAATCCCTAATTGTTGCACCGACGCCCTCACTGTCGCACAGACACCCGCACCATCTCACAAACACCCACACCATTGCACACCCACCCTCACCATCGCACACCCACCCTCACCATCTCACACACACCTCACCATCGCACACACACCCTCACTAATCGTGACACACACCCTCAGCATTGCACAAACACCCTCACCATCGCACAAACACACACCCTCACCATCGTACACACACACCATCATCATTGCGCCGCACACACACACCCTCACCATCGCGCACACACACACACACACACACCCTTACCATCACGCACACACACACACCCTCACCATCGCACATACACCTTCACCATCGCACACAGACCCTCACCATCGCACACACACCCTCACTAATCACACACAAAACCTCACCATCGCACACACACCCTCACCATCGCACACACACACACACACACACACACACACACACACACACACACACCCTCAGCATTGCACAAACATCCTCAGCATTGCAAAAACAACCTCACCATCTCACAGACACACTGACCATGACACCAACACATTCAACATCTCACAAACACCCTCAGAATTGCACACACACCCTGACCATCGCACACACACCCTACCCATCCACACAAATACACACCCTCACCATCGTGCACACACAGCATCATCATCACGCACACACACACACCCTCATCATCACGCATACACACACACACACACACACACACACACACACACACACCCTCACCATCACAAGACACACACACACCCTCACCATTGTGCGCACACACACACACACACACACCCTCACCATCACAAGCACACACACACACACACACACACACACACACACACACCCTCACCATCGCAGCACACACACACACACCCTCACCATTGTGCACACACACACACACCCTCACCATCGCGCACACACACACACACCCTCACCATCGTGCACACACACATACACACACACACACACACACACACACCCTCACCATCGCGCGGACACACCCTCACCATCACGCGGACACATCCTCACCATCGCGCGCACACACCCTCACAAGTGCAAAAACAACATTACTATTGTACAGACACACTGACCATGACAACCCATTAACCCATCTTTTCGATTGTCTCATTAAACTCCACCCCCACACACCATCCACCACCCTCAGAGTAACATAAACATCAGCCTGAGGAACGTCGGAGCTCCATGTGCAGGTATGAATGCAGCTGTACGTTCTGCAGTCAGGACTGGAATCGACATCAGATGCTGGGTACACTACTGCATGATGACTTTGATGGACTTGCCTATGGAAATGTAATCACACACACAGTCATGATCCTGCTGATCTGAAATCATTCCCTGAACTCTGCGTTGAGAAAAACATCCTAAACTGTTGGTTCAGAATTTACAATAGTAGAGTTCTCACTTTTGTGCTATACAGCTGCTTTTCAGGTGTTATTGTTGTGAACAGGACTTTTGTCACAACATTAGAGAGGGATAGTTACATTCTACTTAGTGTCAAATGGAATTTTAGGAAAATTTACAGTATTTAAAATGAAACATGAGACTAAACCATGGCTCAGTGGTAATTTGTTTCATCTCACAACAAGAAGGTTTTGGGTTTGACTTGCATTTGGATCTGCATTGACTTTACATGTTCTCTCCGTGTTTGTGGATGTTTCCTTTTGTTAGTTTGGTTTCCTCCCACAGTATAAAGACTTTCATAAGGTGAACAAAATCCTAATCTAAATCCTCCAGACGTATGAACGTGTGGGTTGTTTGTGTCTGTGTCAGTCCTGTAATAGACTAGTTAAACCATTTTATTAACATATTTATTAATGAAACCATTATTAAACATTTTTTATTAATGCATACACACACACACACACACACACACACACACACACACACACACACAAAACACGTTCTCTCTCTATCTCTCTCTCTCTCTCTCTCTCTCTCTCTCTGTCTCTCTCTGTCTCTCTCTCTCTCTCTCTCTCTCTCACACACACACACACACACACACACACACACAAAACTCTCTCTCTCTCTCTCTCTGGTGTGCTTTGTGGAGTGGCGTGTTTTGCCGAATGCAGGCTCTGCCCACATGCAGCGCGCAGCCAACGGAGCTTTTGAGACGGTGTGTTGTATTTAAAGTGGAATTACAGAATCTGTTTGATAGATCAGAGGTCCCGATACAATATTAACTTGCTTGCTTGCAAGATCATAGGTCTTATCCCATGGAGCACTTTGCTTTTCTCTGTATCTCCGCTTGTAATGCTTCCTTCTGCTTCAATATTGTTCTGAAATAATCCCCTCAGTCACTGTATTTCCGCTTTTAAAGTCTCCTTCTGCTTTAATATCATACCGATTGTAGAGGGGTTTCGGCCATACTCCTTTGCGATTTCACTCAACCGAATCTCACTTTCGTATTTTTTTATTATCTCCTGCTTCACTTCGATTGATAACGGAGCCTGCTTCTTCTTTTTGGTGTCACCGGGAATTACTTTCTTGGGGTCCATGATGGATAAGGAAATATAATGCTGCAATGATCATTCTCAAAAAAAAAAAAAAAAACCCTCATGAGCCAACAGTCCTGTTAAACTCTCCTTCACATGTGTGACAAACAGGAAGTATGGGTACAGGTCAGCTCCCTCCTGGCCAGTGGGAGGCCAGCGGGGTGAGATGTTGGGATACAGCCAATGAGAGAGCAACTCGAGTATTGTTTGAATTTTTGAATGATGCGCTTGAATTTTTGAATGGCGTGTTTGGCGCTTTTCGTAAAAAAGAGGTTGTTTTCGTAAAAAGAGGATGAAAATTTAGGAAAATGTTTTTCGTAATCTGGATTTCTCATTTTCGTAAGTAGAGGGCTGACTGTATAGTACTAATTCAGGGTGGCAGCTGTAGCCTAATGCTTAGAGAAGTGGCTTTCGGACTGAAAGGTTACTTGTTCAATTCTTAAACCAGCTGGACAAAATGTGTGACTGGGGTGAGCTGCCCCATCCCTTATTCCAATTTAGTGGAGTAACAGTGTTCTGCCATCTTCAGCTTGTGGACATGCTTGGCCTTTTTGATACCCCCTTCAAGTCCACACTGGCTGTACTGTAGGCCTGTGCATCACCTGATCTGAAGGCGTTGCTGTGTGTCTTCATCAGGAGATGCACTTCCCTGTTCATCCATGACTTTTGATTCTGGTACCTGATGATCTATTTCTTTGTGGTAACACTGTCAATTGTGGTGTTTATGTATTCGAGTACTGAGTGAGTGTACAATGTTTGTATTAGAGACACGGGTGGCCTGAGGAGCAAACATACTCCAATCTGTATCATTAAACCTGTCCTGAAGTTTAGAGGCTGCCCCTGCTGGCCATGTTTTGAGGGTCTTCTCACTATTAAAGAGTGGTGTGCACATGGGGTGAGAAATAAAGAGAGGTGATCAGATTGGCCCAAGTGCAAGAGAGAGCTTGCCATGCAGGTTCCAGTGATGTTTGTGTAAACATGGCTCAAGGTTTTTTCCCCTCTCGTGTGACAGGAGACATGTTGCTTGAATTTGTAAAGCATTGACTTGAAGTTGGCATGGTTAAAGTCACAGCTAAGATGAAGGCAGCCTCTTGGTGTGTGGTTTATTGTTTGCTAATGACTGTATGATGTTCAGTCATAGTAAGCTTAGCACTAACATCTGGAGGCATATATACAGCTGTTATTATTGTGGAAGTAAAGTCCCTTGGCAGATAGAAAGGTGTACATTTAACCATGAGAAACTCTAGGTTACCTGTGCAGTGTCATCCAACAACGACAGAGTCTGTACACCAAGCCTCATTATAGATGCACAATCGATGTTATGTAAACATTGTCCAATCTTTTTAGTTATTTTGGAAAACAAAGTGATTTGTAATCAAACAACATAAATTAATATTTTTACTCATCAAACAAAAGATATGAACAACATTGCGTATATCAATGGAGGATGAAATTAGGACATCCTCCACCCTACTAACTAGTGTTATCCCTTTTGACTGAAATAACTTCAGTGAGAGACGGGTTTCTTGCAGCCACAGCCCATTTCAAGTCACTCCACGGCAACTCAATGGGATTAAGAGCCGGGCTTTGACTGGGCCATTTCAGGACTCTCATCTTAGTTTTCAGACAGTCCTTGGTGGATTTACTGGTATGTCCTGGCTCGTTGTCACGTTGCAGTGTCCAGTTCCCCTTCAACTTTATTTTTTAACTGATGATTTCACATGTTCTTCAAGCCCCTCTGATACCCAGTACAATCCATGGTGGATACTATGATGGTGAGCTGGACAGGTCCTACTGTAGCAAAGCATCACCAAACCATGACACTTCCACCTCCAGGCTTTACAGTTATTATGACGTTCTTTCACTAGAATGTTGTATCTGCTTTCCACTGAACATGTCTTCTGTTCTGGTGTTCAAATAATTCAACTTTCGACTCATGTATCCAAAGAACATGATTCGAGAACACCTGGTGATTGTCTGTGTTCACTCTGGCAAACTTCAGTCTGGCCTGAATGTTGTTTTAAGAGAGCAAAGGTTTCTTCCTTGCACACGTTCCATGAAGGTCAAACTTGTGTCGTCTCTTTATGATAGGAGAGTCAGGCACTTTCACATCGACAGTAATGAAAACCTCCTGTAGCTCCGGTGATGATATTTTACAACTTTTGATGACTCCTTTTTGCATCTTGCAGGCTGCTCTGGGGTGAACTTGCCTGGACAGCCAGACCTGGGCATAGGGGCAGTTATTTTGAATGTTCTCCACTTGTAAACAATTTTCTAGATGGTGGAACTGATGATGTCAAATTCTTTTGATATCTTTCTAAAATCCTCTTTTTAAATCTTCTTTTTGAAGGTCTCAGATCTCTCCTCAGTGCCCAGTCTCACTTCATCAGACAGGGGCACGAAACTAAATGTCTGAGGTTTAAATAGGACGAGTCATCTTCAAGCCGCTGGGTGACGATGTTCTGATTATGTTCACCTAATGGGATGCACCTATGTGTCATTACAGCCATTTGAACTGGGAGCATGTGTTGGGATCCTGATTTTTTTTTCTCCGTTGAAATACACATTGTTGTTCATGTCTTTTATTTAATGAGTGAAAATATGTTAGTTTATGTTGTTTAATTACAATGAAATAACTTTGTTTTCCAGAAATAAATAAAAACAAGATTAGACATTGTTATGTGAACAGTTCTTAATAAAGACTTGACTAATGAGGCGTCATCATTTTTTCATATGACTGTGATACTAACTGGAGCAACTGGCACATGATTTAACAATTTATGTAGACAGTGTGACTTATCGGGCTGACAACACAGCTGCAAACAAATCTAAGTTTTCAGATCACGTCATGAATCCAGCTGAGGCTTCTCTTAAAGTTTTTTTCAGAGAGCAAACTTAGAAAAAATCTTGAAGGAGAATTAAGTCTAAACTTAATAAGGATTACGTATATAGTTTATGTCTGTGTCTATCAAAATATACTATGCCTAATACATTCTTCTTAAATACCGTAACAACCTGATAAGCGCCCAGGGCACTTAAAAAATCGGAGTGGGGGTGCTTATTAAAATGTTCCCAGTGAAGTGGAACATAAGTGCTGATTACCATAGAGGTGGAAAACATGAATAATAACAGAACAATAAAATAGTTTTACTGGTATTTGCGTTATTCATTTTGTAGTATCAAACAAATTACTTACATGAAAGGTGAAAATAAACAGAAAACAGCATACATTTAAAAAACAAAAAAACAAAAGACCCTTTAATTTTCCCTTCCAGGTCTGTTCCTTTAAATATAATTAATTCAATCAACATGAATGTCAACTTTAGCACATGGCACGTTGAACCAATCAACACAAAGGTCAACTTTAGCACATGGTTGAAAAGCACATAGCCAGGAACATCTTTAAATGTATGAAGTTAGTGAGCAGGAGAATCAGGTGAAAAATAGTTGTCATCATTTTCTGATAGGTCCATATCTGGCTCATTGCTCCATTCATTCAGAGCATCCCATAGTTTTGCTGTAACAGTTTCTAATGGTTCAACTTGTTGGACATTTGCCAAGAGAACACAGTAAAATATTTTCCTGTTTTTTTAAGCAAGGCGGAACGATCAAAAGTGTGTTACTGATGAACATTGTAGACATTCCACAGTGGCAGGGGTCTTGAAATACCGCGTAAACTCACTTTTACAGGCAGTGAACGCCTCATTTTACCGTTACAGAGACTGAGTGAATAATATTGGTAAGTTTGATCTACGATTTTGCTCCCAGTACACATGGGCGCTTATCAGACGTAAGATCAAAAACACTTGGGGGGGAGGGGGGCTTATTGGAGCAGGGTGCTTATGTCGAATACAATAAATATAAATGACTAATAAATCCTCACACAGGAGGCGTCATTATACTGTAAAATGTGGGACATGATGCTAAAGAAGAACTGTGAACAGAAAGTATTGTAGTGAGGTATGCAGTTATATATATATATAGTTATATATATATTGTAGTGAGTATGAGGTAAGCAGTGAGGTATGTGCTGTGTGTTGGTGTAAATAAGTAGATGTTTGTGTGATGTGTGTAAATATCATGTAGTATTATGATGCCGGTTACCGTGGTGCCCACATGGAATCAGGCCTTGGGGAGGGGCTCGAACGTCTGCCTATGGAGCCCTGCCAGTCCCGGCCCAAACAAATGACATGACAAAAAAAAAGAGATATATTCTATGTAACAGGAGTTTGGCAGGATTTCCTTAACTTTCATATTAAGAAAATATTTAGAAATGTTTTTATCACCTTTGAAATGTGAACCAGTTTCACAGCAGCTCATAATAAATACAGGGATCCCTCGCTACTTCGCGCTTCAATTTATGCAGATTCAGTGCATCACGTTTTTTTTTTTTTTTTTAATATTCATCGAAATAAAAAAATAAGAAAATTAAAGAAGTAGAGGGGAAAAAGTTAAGTGAAATGCCACAAAAACAGGGCCAATTATGAAAGAAAAAAACCACAAAACAACCCAAAATCTCCCATCAAAACTATATTTTTTGTGAGGTGCACATCTGCGGGCGCACATCTTTATGTGTGTGTATTTATATTTTATATACATGTTATGCATTTTTTTTAATGTTCAATTGTTGTTATAAGCATTTATAGCATTGAATATGTATTTATTGATATTATATACACATATACATGTATGTATACGTCAGTCGAGGGGGGCATCCTACTTTGCGGATTTCAGTTATCGCGGGGGGATCTCGATCCCATTTAACAGTGGAAAGTGAAGAATCCCTGTACGGCAGCAGGGGATGTGATGTCTGGTGGTGGCACTATTTTTCCTCCAGAGAGGATCATTGTGAACAGCAGGAGAGTTTAGAGCCGGTTGGATTAAAATGCAGAAGTTCTTGGTTCCTTTTTTTGCATTGCTCTTTCAGATCTTTTTCACTTACATCATCATTATGCACACTCGCACAAACAAACAAACACACACAAACACAGACACGCGCACACACAAAATCATGCACGCACACACGCACACACACGCACACACACACACACACACACACACACACACACACGAACACACATGCACTCGAACACACACACGCACATACGCGTTCATGAACACACACACACACACAAACACACTCGCACACACACATACACAAACGTACACACACATACACACATGCACATGCACATACACATACACATACACACACATGTACCCACACACACACATACAAAACACGTGCACGCCACACACACACACACACACACACACACACACACACACACACACACACACACACACACACACACATGCTCATACACACACACACACACACACACACACACACACACACACACACACACACACACACACACACACACATGCTCATACACACGCACACACACACACACACACACACACACACACACACACACACACACACACACACACACACACACACACACATATGCACAGAAAAACACATATATCTTCTTCTTCTTTTCCTTTCAGCTGTTCCCTTCAGGGGTCGCCACAGCAAATCATCTACCTCCATCTCACGCTGTCCTCTGCATTTTCTTCTCTTACACTCTTGCTCCCTGTAACCTCACCATTCCTGTTGGGTCCTTCTCATTCACACACATGTATTCTGTCTTACTGGGGCTAACCTTCATTCCCCTCCTTTCCAAGGCAGACCTCCACCTCTCTAGATTTTCCTCCACTTGTTCTCTGCTCTCACTGCAGATCACAATGTCATCTGCAAACATCATAGTCCATGGAGATTCTTGCCTAACCTCGTCTGTCAGCCTGTCCATCACCATAGCAAACAAGAAGGGGCTGAGAGCTGACCCTTGATGCAGTCCCACCTCCACCTTGAACTCTTCTGTAACACCGACAGCACACCTCACCATTGTCTTACATCTCTCATACATGTCCTGCACCACTCGAACATACTTCTCTGCCACTCCAGACTTCCTCATGCAATACCACAGTTCTTCTCTTGGCACCCTGTCATATGATTTCTCCAGATCCACAAAGGCACAATGCAGCTCTGTCTGACCTTCTCTGTACTTCTCTATTAACATCCTCAAAGCAAACACTGCATCTGTGGTGCTCTTTCTTGGCATGAAACCAAACTGTTGTTCACAAATGCTGACCTCTGCCCTTAGTCTAGCCTCCACTATTCTTTCCCATAACTTCATCGTATGGCTCATCAACTTTATCCCTCTGTAGTTGCCACAAGTCTGCACGTCTCCCTTGTTCTTAAACCATCACACTCCTCCTCCATTCCTCTGGCATCCTCTCACTCTCTAAGACCTTGTTGAATGTCCTTGTTCTTGTCAGGAAATGTACTGCGACCTCTCCTAGACACTTCCATACCTCCACCGGTATGTCATCAGGGCCAACTGCCTTTCTATTCTTCATCCTCTTCAATGCCCTCCTCACGTCACCCTTACTAATCTTTGCTACTTCCTGGTCCTCAACAGTCACCTCTCCTACTCTTTTTCATCAGCTCTTCAAAGTACTCTTTCGATCTTCCCAGCACACTTCTGTACTTCTGTCATCAGTCAATACATTTCCCTCTCTGTCCTTAATCACTCTAACTTGCTGCACGTCCTTCCCATCTCTACTTCTCTGCTGTGGCAAATTGTATAAATCATTTTCTCCCTCTTTACTTTCCAACCGAGCATACAAGTCAATGAAAAACACATATATACACACACAGATAATAATGATGAGAATTTCATGCCATAAAAAACATAATTATGCAACTTAAAACCTGAAGCTATACGCAGCCCATTGCTTCATTTCATTGAGTAATGTTAGCCGACTCTGGGCGAGGCCAGGCTAAATCTTAGACAGCTCAATAGGCCATCACATTATAATAACAAGTGTACAGTAAAATCTAGATTTTTTTTTTTTTTTATCGGACCTGTAGCATAAAAACCTCATGGTTATAAGTATTACGAGTCAAAGATGAGGTGGACGTTGTTAAATACTTCATAAGAGTATTTAGTTCAGTGATGTCCAGAACACACTGTATAGGAATATAAGCATAGTTTGGTAATAATGACATCACCTGCTCCAAGGGAGTGTGATACTGCGACTGCTCATCATTTTGATGTAAGCATCTGAATAACAATTTTCCATTCTGAGATGGTCAGACATGATCCTGTGTAGTTATGCTAATAAACATCACCAGGTTCTGATCATTCTTTTTATTTGTGTAGTCTTTCTGTTCAACATCCAGAGACATATTTGTTAGTAATGGATTATGTAACCATAAGTTTAAAAATAATTTTAGGTTTATGGCATTTCATCATTAAAGCTCACAAATGCAAAAAACATTGTAGTGTATATCAGGCTGTAATACAGACTACAGAGGACAAGGGAATGTTTTTATTACAGAGTTCATTCTCTCTCTCTCTCTCTCTCTCTCTCTCTCTCTCTCTCTCTCTCTCTGCAGATTGAACCCATCACCTGGTCTACTGTTGGGAACTGGACTGGCCACGGTGGTTCAAATTTGGGAACTAAGAGGTCCAACAGTTCCCTTATTTAGACAAAAATCTTCTGTGCTCTCCTGCTCATATTATCATATTAATCACATGAATGAGGTTCCAGTAACCGTCTGAATTTACATCCTCATTTCAGATGATAATTACAATGTATTCACTCAAAATCTAGTATCATCCAGATTGAAACTGTGTGTGTGTGTGTGTGTGTGTGTGTGTGTGTGTGTGTGTGTGTGTGTGTGTGTGTGTGTGTGTGTGTGTGTGTGTGTGTGTGTGTTTTGCCAGCCAGTCTTATGGAGGAAATCAGTCTGAATATTGTAAAGTTTAATATCCATGCTCTGGTTATTATTGGGGGATTTGAGGTGGGAAATAAAAACACAAAATAATTATTGAAACAAAACCACAGAAATATCTCTCTCTCTCTCTCTCTCTCTCTCTCTCTCTCTCTCTCTCAGGCATTTGTAGGAGGGTTAGAGATTGTGACTGAAAGAGAGAAATATGAGGAATTGTGTCTTCCTATCATTATAATTCCTGCCACTGTGTCTAATAATGTTCCAGGATCAGATTTCAGCATCGGTGCTGATACAGCTCTGAATACTATTACAACTGTAGGACACATACATGCACAAACACACGCACGCACGCACACACACACACACACACACACACACACACACACACACACACACACACACACACACACACACACACACACACACAATATATATATCACACTACAGCGATGTGTGTGTGTGTGTGTGTGTGTGTGTGTGTGTGTGTGTGTGTGTGTGTGTGTGTGTGCGTGTGTGTCAGACACATGACAGGATAAAGCAGTCAGCTGCTGGGACAAAGCGCAGGGTGTTCATCATTGAGACGGTGGGAGGATATTGTGGATATCTGGCCACCATGACAGGTCTCGCTTCAGGAGTTGATGCTGCTTACATCTATGAAGAACAATTTAAGATCCGAGACCTACAGATGAGCGAAAAAGATTAGGAGTGAAAGAGGAAGAGGGGGAATCACCCTCAGCTTCACTCTGACATTATCCTGGAATGTTTGTAAACAGTAATTATTTATCCCTCAGTTAGAGATGTGTCCCGTCCCAGGTCCCAAATTATGCTGCTTGTGCCACACTATTTCTCTCTATTTTCATTTATCTTTAATCTATATAATTCACTGAATAATTCACCATTTGTTACATCAGTCCATTGAACACTTTCACAGAGAGTGTTCATTAACAAACTTTGACCCCAAAAATCGTCAAACCCTAACCCCCATCACCCACCACCACCCCACCAAAAATGTTTTTTAAATAGGTCTTTATTGGAGATCAGGAGATTTGTGTATGATTTGTAATCGGTGAATATTTGGAGGATAATTGGTTAAAAAAGTGAATAATTGGTGGATACTGTGTGAATTATTGATTTATTGGAGGTTATTTGTTGGATAATGGTGGGAAATTGATATATAATTGGGATCTATTTGGTAAAATATCTCTGGTGAAAAATTGATGGATAATTGGATTGATGGATAATTGGTCGTTATTTGGTGGTTGGCGGCCGGTGGCGTAGTGGTTAGCACGTCTGCCTCACAGCAAGAAGGCCTGGGTTCGATACCCGGCCTGGGTTCGATTCCCAGCCTGGGCGTCTCTGTGTGGTGTTTGCATGTTCTCCCCGTGCTTGCGTGGGTTTCCTCTGGGTGCTCCGGTTTCCTCCCACAATCCAAAGACATGCACAGTAGGTTAATTGGCCATTCTAAATTGCCCATAGATTCGTATCGTGCAGAAGGCAATGGCAAACCACTGCACTAATCCTGCCAAGAAAACCTCCATGAAGATGATAACCAGGGCATTATCCTTCATGGTGGGTTGCCAATGATCATCCTACGACTCAAGCACTAGATAGCAAGATTTGGTGGTTATTTGATGAATAATATTTGGTGGTTATTGCGAATAATTAGTGGTTCCTTGGTGGATAATTGGTAAATGATTGATTTGTTATTTTCAGGTAAATGTTGAGCATCTGGTGGAGAAGATGAAGACCACAGTGAAGAGAGGTCTCATCCTCAGGTCTGTTTTCTTTATTCTTATTCGCTTACATCATGCTTTCCTTTTTGTTTTTTTTTTTGTTTGTTCTTTTTACTGGTTAGACTGAGTGTAAGGGTTGCCTCGTGTTTAGCGGGGTTTACACATAGTGTTCAATAATGGTGGTGATTAAGCCTCACTCTCATATCTACAGGAATGAGAAGTGCAACCCCAACTACACAACTGACTTCATCTTTAACCTCTACTCTGAGGAGGGGAAAGGAGTGATCGACTGCCGGAAAAACGTCCTGGGTCACATGCAGCAGGTTTGAGAGCCAGATACATTTATGTGTTTAAATTTTACATCTGTAATTTATATATTTGTATAAACATCTCTCTCTCTCTCTATCTCTATCTCTCTCTCTCCTTTTCCTGGTTCTTACAGGGTGGAACTCCGTCACTATTTGACAGGAACTTTGGCACGAAGATGGATGCTAAGGCAATGTTGTGGGTAACGGAAAAACTGAAGTATTATAGACACGGTTCGTGATGTCACAGTTTGCCTCCATGGGAACCGTTTTAGGAACTCAGGAACTCTAAATAGTAGCTCCACAAACAATTTTAATTAATCCACTCGTTTTAGTCTGTCTTTTGCAGATCTACATGTAGTGGGATGGAGCTTGTTTGATTGAATCTTGATGATTGGTTAAGCTCAGTGGTGTTGGTTAAAGCTCTAACACTTAAGGTGGCATGATGTGCAGGTTATTTTATAATAAATTAATGAAAATTAATTTCACTTCTGTTTATCACTCATGGTTCCTGTGATGAGGTGTAAAACTTTCTGATCAATTATTTTGAAGTCTTGTTTTTTTCTCTGTGTGTGTGTGTGTGTGTGTGTGTGTGTGTGTGTGTGTGTGTGTGTGTGTCTGTGTGTGTGTGCGTGCGTGTGTGTTTGTGTGTGCGTGCTCTCATACATGTCCTGCACCACTCTAACATACTTCTCTGCCACTCCAGACTTCCTCATGCAACACCACAGTTCCTCTCTCAGTACCCTTTCATATGCTTTCTCCAGATCCACAAAGGCACAATGCAGCTCCTTTTGGCCTTCTCTGTACTTCTCTATTAACATCCTCAAAGCAAACACTGCATCTGTGGTGCTTTTTCTTGGCATGAAACCAAACTGTTGTTCACATATGCTGACCTCTGCCCTTAGTCTAGCTTCCATTATTTTTTCCCATAACTTCATCGTATGGCTCATCAACTTTATCCCTCTGTAGTTGCCACAACTCTGTACATCTCCCTTGTTCTTAAAAATGGGCACCATCACACTCCTCCTCCATTCCTCTGGCATCTGCTCACTCTCTAAGACCTTGTTGAATGTTCTTGTCAGAAAATCTACTGCTACCTCCCCTAGACACTTCCATACCTCCACCGATATGTCATCAGGACCAACTGCCTTTCCAGTCTTCATCCTCTTCAATGCCCTCCTCGCTTCACTGTTACTAATCTTTGCTACTTCCTGGTTCTCAACGGTCACCTATTCTACTCTTTTTTGTCTCTCATTTTCTTCATTTATCAGGACTTCAAAGTACTCTTTCCATCTTCCCAGCACACTTCTGTCATCAGTCAATGCATTTCCCTCTCTGTCCTTAATCACTCTAACTTGCTGCACACCCTTCCCATCTCTATTTCTCTGCTGTGCCAACAAGTCATCATAAGCCTTCTGTTTAGCCTTTGACACCGCTACATTTCCATTTCTCTTCCCATCCACACCATGAAAAAACAGCTTAAACCCTGCTCAGAAGCTTCTAGCCTTGCTACCTCTCCACCTGGTCTCCTGGACACACAGTATGTCCACCTTCCTCCTCTGCATCATGTCAGCCAGCTCTCTACCTTTTCTTGTCACAGTTTCAACATTCAAAGTCCCTACATTCAGTCCTTTCCTCTTCTCTCTCCGCCTCCGGACACGCCTCCCACCTCTCCTTCTTCGACGTCTTCAACTAACAGTAGTCCAATTTCAATCAGCATCCTGTTGGTTAACAGCACTGATGGAGGTTGTTGTTAACCCGGGCCTCGACCGATCCCGTATGAAATTCTTTTTTTTGACTCGCATATTTTATTTGCCATTGGTTTTACGCTGGATGCCCTTCCTGACACAACCCTCTGCATTTATCCGAGCTTGGGACTGGTGTGAGGGTGGACACTGGCTTGCCCCCCCCACACACACACACACGGCTGCATTTCCACCCTTTACATCATGCGGCTTCATGTTTTATTTTGTTTCATATGCAATGTTGTGCACAGGTTCATGTATATGGGTGAGTACCAGTGCATGGTGTGTGTTCCTTGTATACAGAGACAGATGTACATGGTGTACACAGAGTTTTACATAGTGTGTGTACAAGGCATGTACAGGGTGTGTACATGGGTGTGTGCAGGGGCTTGTATCAGGTGTGTATAGGAGCTTGTACAGGGGTTTGTACAGGGGCATGTATGAAGCATGTACAGGGAATGTACCTGGAGTGTACCAGAGTGTGTACAAGGCTTGTAGGAGGCGTGTACAGGGGTGTATACAGGGCCTTTATTCAAACCATGTACAGGGTGTGTATAGGGTGTGTGAGAGGGTGTGTACAGGGTGCCTACAGGGCCTTTGTTTGAAGCATTACAGAGTGTGTGAATGGGTATGTACAGGGTGTGCACAGTGGTTTGTACTAGATGTGTACATGGGCTTATACTGGGCATGTACAGGGTGTGTACAGGGAGTTGTATGATGAGTGTGTCATGTACAGGGCATAATAATTGGTAAGTTGTTGTAGGATACGAGGAATAATACACTCAGGGTTGTGTGGAGTCTCCACATCCAGTGTGGAGATGGAAAATCACAACATCCTGTCGCTCATTACTTTGTGAGAACAGCTTGTCGCCGTGTGTGTAATTCATGATAAAATAAGATAATTCTATATACTACACAATACCCTGTGTATCATTCAAATCAAACCATTTGGACAGGCCATGCCCTTAACTGTATCTCACATTAAAATAGTTTACATTAAACTGTTTACCTTGACTGGGGATGTTGTTGAGAGGTGGAGGGAATACTTTGAGGACCTTCTCAATCCCACCAACACGCCCTCCGTGGAAGAGGAAGACCCTGGGGGTTCGGGTGAGGGTCCGCCCATCACTGGAGTGGAGGTCACTGAGGTTGTCAAAAAGCTCCTCGGTGGTCGAGCTCCGGGGTTGGACGAGATCCGCCCGGAATACCTCAGGACTCTGGATGTTGTAGGACTGTCTTGGTTGACACGTCTCTGCAACATCGCGTGGTCATCGGGGGCTGTACCTCTGGATTGGCAAACTGGGGTGGTGGTCCCAATTTTTAAGAAGGGGGACCGGAGGGTGTGTTCCAATTATCGGGAATTACACTCCTCAGCCTACCTGGTAAAGTCTATGCAGGGTACTAGAGAGGAGGATCCGACCGATAGTCGAACCTCAGATTCAGGAGGAACAATGTGGTTTAGTCCTGGCCGCAGCACTCTTGACCAACTCTATACGCTCCACAGGATTCTGGAGGGGGCATGGGAGTTTGCCCAATCTGTCCACATGTGCTTTGTGGATTTGGAGAAGGCTTTCGACCGTGTCCCTCGAAAGATCTTGTGGGGCGTGCTCCGAGAGTACGGCGTTCCGGATCCGTTGCTATGAGCTATTCGGTCGCTGTATCACCGGAGCCAGAGTTTGGTCCACAGATTGGTAACAGCAGCTTCGGTTCGTTTCGTGGGAGTTGGAGTCCGCCAAGGCTGTCCTTTGTCACCGATTCTGTTCATAATTTTTATGGACAGAATTTCTAGGAGCAGTCGAGGCGATGAGGGGTTCTCGTTTGGTGGCCATCGGATATCGTCTCTGCATTTTGCGCATGATGTTGTCCTTTTGGCTTCATCAAGTCGGGCCCCCCACCTCTCATTGGAGCGATTCGCAGCTGAGTGCGAAGCAGCCGGGATGAAGATCAGTACCTCCAAGTCCGCGGCCCTGGTTCTCAGTCGGACAATGGTGGAATGCACCCTCTGGAGTCGGGGATGAGGTCCTGCCCCAAGTGGAGGAGTTTAAGTATCTTGGGGTCTTGTTTACGAGTGAGGGAAGGATGGAGCGAGAGATCGACAGACGGATCGCTGCAGCCTCTGCTGTTAAGCGGTGCCTGTACCGGTCCGTCGTGGTGAAAAAGGAGCTGAGCCGCAAGGCGAAGCTCTCAATTTACCAGTCGATCTACGTTCCAACCCTCACCTATGGTCACGAGCTTTGGGTAATGACCGAAAGAACAAGATCACGGATACAAGCGGCTGAAATGAGCTTTCTTCGCCGGGTGGCGGGGTTCTCCCTTAGAGATAGGGTGAGAAGCTCCGCCATCCGGGGAGAGCTCGGAGTAGATCCGCTGCTCCTCCGCATTGAGAGGGGCCAGTTGAGGTGGCTCGGGCATCTGGTTAGAATGCCCCCCGGACGCCTCCCTGGTGTGGTGTTTCGGGCATGTCCAACCGGGAAGAGACCCCAGGGTCGACCTAGAACACGCTGGAGGGACTATGTCTCTCGGCTTGTCTGGGACCGCCTCGGTGCCCCCCCCGGGAGAGTTGGAGGAAGTGGCTCGGGAGAGGGATGTCTGGACCTCTTTGCTAAGGTTGCTGCCCCCGCGACCCGACCCTGGACTAAGCGGAAGAAGATGAGATGAGATGAAACTGTTCAATCATTTAAATGTACAAATACTAAAACAACAAAATTCACTCCATCTGTCAAGTCTTGAATAATTGTTTGTGCATAAGTGGTACCCTGTCCTTTTCTTGTGTATCTAGGCATCGTATCCCCAAGACTCAGTGGTGGTTAAACCTGAGGCCTATTCTGAAGATTCTGGACAAATAAAATATCAGCCTGGACATCTCTGAGAAGACCATCATGGAGAGTGTTATCAAGAAGAGAGGAGTGATGTAGAATCAGTAATGTGATGTGAATTGCACGTCTGGTCATCAACTTCCATCTGAAAAGAAGTTAGAGTGTGTGTGTGTGTATGTCTGAGAGAAAGAAAGCGATATGGGGGAGGAAGTAGCACATACTTCACCACTTCCTACTTCTCTTAGACTAATTTATTGCCCCGTCTGTATTGCTGTGTTCACGTCTGTGTATATTCACCAATGTGTTTCATTGACGAAATAAAAACCACTTCTCTAAAATGGCATGAGAGTAATGAATCATACACGGGGGGGGGGGGGGGGGGGGTTTGTAGTGCTAAAGCAAGTTGTTCTCTAAACTGTTAAGAGATGTCAACGGAACAGCGTGTGGTTTTTTTCTTCTTACTCAGAAAAATCCCACATGTGCAGCAACAGGAAGTTAGCAGTGCTGCATTTAATTTACATGAGAGAGAGAGAGAGAGAGAGAGAGAGAGAGAGAGAGAGAGAGAGATATGGAAAAATGATGAGTCTGAATCAGAACAGGCTGGTAATTTTTTAACTGATTCAGAAACTGTTCTGATAAAAGTGGCAGAAGAGTAGTGGGAGTAGAAAATCAAAAAAGTCAAATGGATCTTACAAAAGTCCCACCCACCCACAAACTCTCTCTCTCTCTCTCTCGCTCTCTCTCTCTCTCTCTCTCTCTCACACACACACACACACACACACACACACACACACACACACACACACACACACTCACACTCATACACTATAGTAGTAACATGAATTCTGGCAAAAGACAATCCCTCGATATAGAATTCGGTAGACTTTTGACTCAGGCCAGGGGACACCTTTCACCTCACGAATTACACAAGCTCTCTGTAAATACATGTCTCTTAACTAGTAGTTTCATATACCCTAACACCCACAGTCATCGGGGATGGTAGAGAGAAGATAAATTGACTAAAGCAATGCAGGCTAGAGGGATGAAGAATTGGGTTGATCTCTTGCCAGCTGTTTTGGCAGAAATTTGCATGACCGCTCGAGAAAGCCTTGGTGGCTATTCACCATATGAACTTGTTTTTGGTTGACCTTTCCCTCTGCTGTGGAGAAAAGGTAAGTCAGCCTTGGGTACATCTGATTTACGAGTACACATGGACGAGTACTCTGCTGCCCTAATCGATGAATTGCATGAGTTATGGACTGATGTGAACAAATCCACACTGTTACCACTTCCTGTGCCCATTCACCCATATCAGGTGGGGAACATGGTGCTGGTACGGTTCTTTAACCAATCTGGACAATTGGCTGAGCCTAATTAGAGCATGCCAGCAGAAGTGGTCGTCATTGCTCAAACTGCTGTTTTAGCAGATTTATTTCCACAGTGAATTCATGCTACCAGGCTGAAGGCAGCACCTAGAGGGGTCAAGTTGGTTAATTCTATTAAGGATTAATGTGTTTGTCTTGATGTCTGTGTTTAATTGTTGTATAGTTTGTTTGTTTTCTTCATAAGCTCTGTGCAGGAACGGTGATCCTCTTTTTCATGAGAAGGAGGGTTAGTCCTATGAGAATCACTACTACTCCCATTGGGCTTCTTCTCTCTCACTGGAATCTTCTGGTGGCTCTCCGGAGGCTCATGTCTCTGCTCGTGACATGTCTACTGGAAAGGAATACAGACGGTTCGTCACGGCTGTGTCTTGGCAGGATGAGATTCATCTTCATGGTAATTCTTCTTGTGGTTCTCTCGTTGGGAACTCTCAGTGGAGCTCATCCTCACGACAACACGTGAAAATTTGCCAACTGGACTGTTAAACAAATGACTAGTGAATTATGTTATGTTTGTCATGCCATGCCTAACTCAGCTGTAGCTCTCTCCCTTCCTGCTGCTCCTACTTGTAAGTACGCAATTTACACTGCCATTTATATTACCGAGGGTAACCATTCACATAGTTACTGGAACCCGTGGTGTGATAATCATGAACTTCTCGCCGCTTCCGGGGAAAAGGAAGTTTACAGTTGCTCCTCGATTGCACAATATTAATATCCCTGAATTCCTTAAGGCCATATTTTCATTGGGTTATGTTTTCCCAGCGTGTTTCATGACCAAGAACTATACACGATCTCACCTTTTAGGAAATATTCCTCGCCTTATGTGCGACCGGATTTACGGCCCCACACAAGCTCCTGAATGTCCATTTTATGTGCCTTTCTCATGCCAGTGTACCGATCCGTACATCGATGGGACAAAATTCTGTCATCGTCAAGTTCCTTCATACATGCCGGGTACTTGTATAGTCTTGTACATGTATAGTTTCTGACAGCAGCACAGTGAAGCCGAGTGCTGCATCCGCTTCATCATACCTCCTTGACTTAGCTTCCAGGAGACTTTCGTTTCTCTCACTGTCTCCGTATCTCTCCGCCTCTCTTTCCATCCCTGTTAAAAATTTCCATGGTGGGTTTAATAACTTCACTTCTTATTTTACCTCTGGGCACACTCTGACATTGAGGAAGCCACTGCCACCTGCTGTGGTGGATGTAGAATTACACTTTATCTTCAGTTCAGTTCATTTTCTGTAACCGCTTGGTCCTAATTAGGGTCGCGGGGAGGCTGGTGCCCATCCCAGCCAACTCAGGGCGAGGGCAGAGTATACCCTGGACAGCTCGCCAGGCCATCGCAGGGCGGAAACACGCTGACGGCTTTGCAGCCTACTCTTGTTGAAAGTCAGCAATGGTTCTTTTACATGCCTCACACCATAGACAGTGAGAGACATGGCCATCCTTTGATAACCCAGTTAGCTGCACTGGGAGGACAGTGACAACCTTGTGGAGAGTGGGACTCGAACCCCCAACCTTTGGATCAGCGATCCGGCGCCTTATACCACTAGACCACCACTGCCCCACTTTATCTTAATACGGCAAAAAAAAGCATGTTTCCTGGAGTCACCCCCCCCCCCCGGCATCGCACTGCCCACCCCCCACCCCAACCATTCCATGAGCGTTCCGAAAGTACAATTTTCCGTAGGCTGCCGACCCATTTTCCAAGCAAAAATTCCGAAGCTCCTCTGTAGAGTGTGTTCCATGCTTTTCTGTCATGATCATTGCATTCCGTGCTCCAGTGAAATGGGGGCATTAGGCTCAGGTGGGCACTCGCGACAGGTTTTGTTTCTGACTTGGTGTCAATTCCGTGGTATGGTGACGGGCCCAAAACTCTGGTTGGAGAGTCGGCTAGTGGAATTTTAATCTTTGCGTTGGGTTTTGGGTGCGTAAGAGATTTACATATTTTAGCGGACTCGTTTATGCCACGAAATGAATTTGAAACATGTTTCATGTCTAGCCATTTTAGATAACCTTGAGTCATAAACTCATAATCCCATTTCAGTTCACCCAATCCTTCATAAATCTGTCTGTAAACTGAATTTAAAAATTTGGTTTGAAAAGTACTTTTGTGGGGAAAAGTTAGAAATTGGGGTTGGGGTTCAGTCCAACCAGCCAAATTATTCACCCAATGTGAAGTATAAAAGGCAAGACCACAAGGATCCATCCAGTGCTGTGGAGATTCCCCCAGTTCTGGTTTAGCAGCTTTAGAATTGGTTCCCCCTTTGGTGACACAAAGGAACTATCCCAAAGTATAACTAATGCGTATGTATCTTAATTTTTGTCTGATAGAAAACACGCACAATGTCAACAACAAAACTTCTACATCTCGTGGCAACTCTCACGAGGATAACGGTTCATTTCGATACTGCGAACTAGGCAGGATTCTAGAGAAAGACAAAAGAATAACCTTACCTTATCAGCCAGTGTCCTTGATGAGCCCTCAGATTGTTAGAGTCATTGATGGCTCTAGGGAAGTCTTCCCGTGGCTCAGTTTCCTAGCGTCACCCACAGCGCTAAAGTAATCAGCAAAGAAAGCACAGACACCAACCAAGATGAGGTGCTCAAGTGTTTATTCACTGATCACCAAAGTTTGCTGACCAGTACAGGGGTTTTTATGCATGAAAATGAAGAAATTACATCATGTTGACACATAGGTTATGAGACATAGAGACAACGTGACTGGCTCATGTTGTTAAGTTTATGCTAGCTGAGATTACATAATATGCAATGTGCAAGATTAGGATAAAAAGGAAGGTTATGATAAAAAAAAAAAAAAAATGGAATGGTCTAGTTCAAACCTGACCTATTTATGAGCCTATAAAGGAGGTACCAGGCTCTCTTAGTCACTCTTCCACTTTATGAACCCTAAATAACTCAGAATGTTCCAAAACATCCAAGCAGAAACACATAGACATGGGAATAAGAAGAATATCATGAGTATAGTATAAGTATGAGTATATGTAGTATAAGTATGAGTACAGTATATAGTATGAGTATAGTATAGGACTGAGAGTAGGGACTTTGTATGTTGGAACTATGAAAAGAAAAGGTAGCGAGCTGGCTTACATGATGCAGAGGAGGAAGGTGGACATACTGTGTGTTCAGGAGACCAGGTGGAAAGGTAACAAATCTAAAAGCTTAGGAGCAGGGTTTAAGCTGTTTTATCACGGTGTGGATGGAAAGAGAAATGGAGTAGGAGTCATCTTGAAGGAGGGGTTTGTCAGGAATGTTCTCGAAGTGAAAAGACCGTCAGACAGAGTGATGAGTCTCAAGTTATAAATTGAAGGTGTGATGCTCAATGTTGTTAGTGCTTATGCCCCACAGGCAGGATGTGAGCTAAAAGAGAAGCAGAGATTCTGGAGTGACTTAGATGAAGTGATGCAGAGTACTCCCAGAGGTGAAAGAGTGGTCATTGGGGCAGACTTCAATGGACATGTTGGTACAGGAAACAGAGGGGACGAGGAAGTGATGGGCAGGTTTGGTATCCAGGACAGGAACGCAGAAGGACAGATGTTGATCGATTTTGCAAAAAGGATGGAAATGGCTGTGGTGAATACTTTCTTCCAGAAGAAACAGGAGCATAGGGTGACTTATAAAAGTGGAGGTAGGAGCACACAGGTTGACTTCATTTTGTGTAGGCAATGTAATTTGAAGGAAGTCAGTGACTGCAAAGTAGTAGTGGGTGAGAGTGTTGCCAAACAGCATACGATGGTAGTGTGCAGGATGCTGATGGTGAGGAAGGTGCAGAAGGCAAAGGCAGAGCAGAAGACAAAGTGGTGGAAGTTGAAAAAGGAAGAGTGTCATGTTGTCTTCAAAGAGGAGTTGAAACAGACTTTGGGTGGCCAGGAAGTGCTTCCAAATAACTAGACAACCACAGCAAATGTGATCAGGGAGACAGGTGGGAGAGTACTTGGTGTGTCATCTGGAAGGAAAGTAGATAAGGAGACTTGGTGGTGGAATGCAGGAGTGTGTACAAAGGAAGAGGTTAGCTAAGAGGAAGGAGGACATACTGTGTGTTCAGGAGACCAGGTGGAAAGGTAGCAAAGCTAAAAGCTTAGGAGCAGGGTTTAAGCTATTTTATCACGGTGTGGATGGGAAGAGAAATGGAGTCGGAGTCATCTTGAAGGAGGAGTTTGTCAGGAATGTTCTAAAAGTGAAAAGAGTGTCAGACAGAGTGATGAATCTCAAGTTAGAAATTGAAGGTGTAATGCTCAATGTTGTTAGTGCTTATGCCCCACAGGCAGGATGTGAGCTAGAAGAGAAGGAGAGATTCTGGAGTGACTTAGATGAAGTGATGCAGAGTACCCCCAGAGGTGAAAGAGTGGTCATAGGTGCAGACTTCAATGGACATGTTGGGGCAGGCAACAGAGGGGACGAGGAAGTGATGGGCAGGTTTGGTATCCAGGACAGGAACGCAGAAGGACAGATGTTGATAGATTTTGCAAAAAGGATTGAAATGGCTGTGGTGAATACTTTCTTTGAGAAGAAACAGGAGCATAGGGTGACTTATGAAAGCGGAGGTAGGCGCACACAGGTAGACTACATCTTGTGTAGGCGATGTAATTTGAAGGAAGTCAGTGACTGCAAAGTCATCGTGGGTGAGAGTGTTGCCAAACAGCATAGGATGGTGGTGTGCAGGATGACTCTGATGGTGAGAAAGGTGAAAAAGGCAAAGGCAGAGCAGAAGACAAAGTGGTGGAAGCTGAAAAAGGAACAGTGTCGTGTTGTCTTCAAGGAGGAGTTGAAACAGGCTTTGGGTGGCCAGGAAGTGCTTCCAAATGACTGGACAACCACAGCAAATGTGATCAGGGACACAGGTAGGAGAGTACTTGGTGTGGCCTCTGGAAGGAAAGTAGATAAGGAGACTTGGTGGTGGAATGAGGAAGTGCAGGAGTGTGTACAAAGGAAAAGGTTAGCCAAAAAGAAGTGGGACATTGAGAGGACCGAAGAGAGTAAACAGGAGTACAGGGAGACACAGCGTAAGGCAAAAGTAGCAGTGGTTAAGGCCAAACAGAGGGTGTATGATGACTTGTATGATAGGTTGGACAGTAAGGAGGGAGAAAATGATCTATACAGGTTAGCACAGCAGAGAAATAGAGATGGGAAAGACGTGCATCAAGTTTGAGTGATAAAGGACAGAGAGGGAAATGTATTGACTGATGACAGAAGTGTGCTGGGAAGATGGAAAGAGTACTTTGAAGAGCTGATGAATGAGGAAAATGAGAGAGAAAAAAGAGTAGAAGGGGTGACCGTTGAGGAGCAGGAAGTAGCAAAGATTAGTAAGGGAGAAGTGAGGAGGGCATTGAAGAGGATCAAGAGTGGAAAGGCAGTTGGCCCTGATGACATACCAGTTGAGGTATGGAAGTGTCTAGGGGAGGTAGCAGTAGATTTTCTGATAAGAATATTCAACAAGTCTTAGAAAGTGAGCAGATGCCGGAGGAATGGAGGAGAAGTGTGCTTGTGCCCATTTTTAAGAACAAGGGAGATGTACAGAGTTGTGGCAACTACAGAGGGATAAAGTTGATGAGCCATACAATGAAGCAATGGGAAAGATTAGTGGAAGCAA
>CM045741.1:847500-870000 GCA_024760905.1 Plotosus lineatus
GTATAATGTGAGAGTGAGTTTGAGTGGTTGTATATGTATGTTGCCCTGTGATGGACTCGTAAGCTGTTGAGAGTGTGTCCCACTTTCGCCAGGAGTCGCCTGGGATTGACGACAGCTTCCCTACAACTCTGAATAGGATTAAGGTCCTTCGAAAATGATTGACAATTAAAACGGTGCTAAAATAATTAGAAGGATCTGGCAACCTCAGAGCAGTGTGCACGAGTGCTTGTAATAAAATTAATGAGTTAATTTCAGAAACCAGTTCAGTTGTGTAACCTGAGTCTAAATGCTTCTAGATCAAAGCTTTTATACTTGTTTAGAAACTTTCTCACAAGATGTATAAACTCGCTGACTGTGAATCTGACCAACAGGAAATGATGACGATTACCTGCTGTTAGAGAGATGGTTAACCACCTTATCTTTATCACAAAATAAACCCTGACAGAAAAGTAATAGAACAGCATTCTGCTTATATAAAAATTATTTATTATTTATGTTAATGACACGATCAATCACAGTCTGGTAAACTTAACTGTGTTGTAAAGAAATGAGAAACAATTCACCAATCAGAACAGAGTATTCACTCAAGTCATTAATGGAGGTCAAGCTCAAATGATTTATTTACATTTCTCTTAAACGCACAAGTAAAATGATCGTGATGTGAATTTAATTTATTGAACATTTCTGAATTCTGTCATTTTTCTACATTTACAGCTTTTGGCAGGTGCTGTTATCCACGCCAATATACAATTATCTTTTTTTTTTTTTTTTTTTTATCAACTGAGCAACTGTCCTGTGGTGACAGTGAGATTGAACCACCGACCTTCAGATCAGTAACCCATCACATTAACCACTAATCTAAGACTGCTAACAGTGAAAGAATAGAAAATGAAGGAGATGAATTCTTTAAGCATTTACTGCATAATCATGGATCACTGGAGCATTTTTATATGACTCGGTGGTGCCGTGGTTAGCATGTACATCTTGTGGCAAGAAGGTCCTGGGTTTGGTTCCTGGGGCCAGGTGTTGCTGTGTGAGGTTTGCATATAATGACCGTGTCTGAATGGGTTTCCTCTGAGTAATCCAGTTTCCTCCCTCAGTCCAAAAGCACAGTAGGCTAATTGGATATTCCAAATTGTACCTGGGTGTGAGTCTGAATGGTCATTTATGAGTTTTGCCCTGTGATGGTGGGGAGAGCTGTTCAGGATGTACCTAAATAAAATTAATTGGCACATAAAATGAATAACTGAAAGTTTTTAATTACTTTTTCAAGTAACAAGTATGTGTGTGTGTGTGTGTGTGTGTGTGTGTGTGTGTGAGAGAGAGAGAGAGAGAGAGAGAGAGAGAGAGAGAGAGAGGGAGAGGGAGAGAGGGTTCATGTGATAGAATAAATTTATCTCATTGAAAGTTAGATTTTTTTTTTCTCTCTCTCATACACGAGTCTATATAATGAAAAGTGCAGTGTTTTCATGCCGTTATGAGTGTATAATGGGCCTATGGCCTTAGTACTGAATACACGTCTGTCTGTCTGTCTGTCTGTCTGAAAGTTAGATTTTTTTTCAAAATGTTTGAACAAGTGGTAGTGGTAAGCACTCACAGACCCCCTTTCCGCAAGAGGGTCCTAGGTTCAAGTCCTGAGCTTAACGAGGGCATTTCTGCATCAAGTTTTAATGTCCTCTCAGGGGACGACGGTTTCATCTCACTGTCAATAGACCTGCACATTGCTCCAAATTGCCTCTCAGTGTGAGTGTGACTGCTGATGTGTTGCCCCTGCAATGTATTCAGACTTCTTTCTGAGTTGGCTAAGACAGGCTTCAGCCTCACTGAGACCCGAATAAGATGACACAGTTCCACCATAAGGTAAATCATCTATAAATGACATCGATTTCGAATGACTGCCAGTTTGTTCAGGACTGACTATGAAGGCTGATTTCTGTTTAATTTCCAAAAGTCTGTGTTTCACCTTTAATACACCTGGAGCAGAAAGACAATCCTGATACGTTGTAAATCTGCAGGGAGCAAGGCACAAAATCTCAGAATGTTAATGTGAGAGATGGGGGAACAATTTCACATAACGTCTGCAAGTGATAGTATCGTGGCTCACCTTCAACAAGGAAGGTTCTGGGTTTGAATCTCAGGGGCCTTTCTGTGTAGAGTTACTATATTCTCACTACGCTTGTGTAAATTTCCTCCTGGTACTCTGGCTTCTTCTCAGTGTCCAGTGGCATGTGCATTAGGTCAACGAGCGACTCTCGGTGGTTTGAGTGTGAATGGTTCGTGTTGGTCCTGTAATAAACTGTAACCTGTGGGCCTACAAGAAGCTATTTCTCCCAAATGGAACAAAATCATCATGACAGGCAGGTGGTGCAGTCATGTATATCACATTTATTGATATTTTGATGAAATAAATGATTCAATATAGAACTTTTATCGCTCACATTTTAATAAAGAGGGAATAAAGTTTGAGGTTTTACATTTTGATTTAATGTACACTCATTATTAAATACTAAAAGATGCAGATGGTGTAGTTTTAAGGGTGCTGGGCTCATGATCAGGAGGCTGTGGGTTTAAATTCCCATTTGATCCTGGGAAGGTAACCTGTGATGCAGAGTCAGTAAGCTCTGGTTGTAATAAGTCACATATTAAAAAACAAAGAATATGGTTCCACTGCAGTTCAGAAACACAATCCCACATGATTGGTTTTAGATGCCCCTCACTCAGTCAGCAGTTACCAAACCTCTCCGGGTCTGAGCAGGAAAAAATGAGCACTGCACAGACGGGCGTGCGGGCAGCGATTTCTCTCATCTATTTATGAATATCAGGGTTTATATACACAGTTGGGGTAGAACAACACGGGATTAGTCAGTTCAAGGAAAGCATGGCAGGTAATTCAGATAGCTTAATTAGAGTGAGATCATCAGAAGAGGTGTGGCCAGTTAGAATGCATTTGTCTGAACAGAACTTTTTCTCGTGTCAACACACAAGGCTTTATTTACAAAGTCCACATACCACAACAAAAATCGAAGAAAATATTGTGTGAGTCTAAATCATTTAAAAAAAATTCAAGCCCAAATCCATTTATTCATTTTCTGAACCACTTGACTCTAATTAGGTTACCAGGAAGACTTGCGCCCATCTCAGCCAACTCTGGGTGAAAGTAGAATCCAACCTTTACATCTCGGCACGCCTCCCTAATTTATCAATAAATAATGAGTCATGATAGATTTTATTTTACACTAATACTGCCAAAAGATTTAAAAAAATTCAAAAGGGAATTAGAAATAATCAAACTGTGTTGTATGTTGAGACTCTGGGTTTAAGGTTTCATACCATGCTGAGCTGATAACGTTCTCACCCTGGTGAATAAGAATATTATTATCTTTCAGCATGTCGATGTTTTAACTTCGCACACAGAGGAAGAGACATGCGGTTTAACTGTAATGCACAACTTCCTTCACAAATCGTCCCCTGTCTGGCTCTGTGTGTGTGTGTGTGTGTGTGTGTGTGTGTGTGTGTGTGCGTGCGTGTGTGTGGTGTGTGTGTGTGTGCGTGCGTGCGTGTGTGCGTGCGTGTGTGTGCGTGCGTGCGTGCGTGTGTGTGTGTGTGTGTTTGAGAGCGAGAGAGAGATTTTTTAAATTTTGTATGTAACACTCAAAACCACATGCAGTGAGTAAATAAACTAAAATAGTCTACAGGGTGGCATGAAACAACATTTCCGGTGCCTGGTGGTCAGGCTTCTGTGAATAGAGCCAGCCAAGCCTAGCCCAGAAAGGAGACATGAGTTCCCTCGCCCATGGACCCACCAGAAATGGGAGGGGCTATAGGGGTCAGGTGCATTGTGAGTTATGTGGCACCCAAAATCACAAGTTCTGTTGGACCGAACCTCGGCTATTGACTCTAATTCTTGGCACATGGAATGTCACTTCTTAGGTAGGGAAGGAGCCTGAGCTTGTGCGTGAGATACAGAGATAACAACTAGATATAGTTGGACACACCTCAGCCCATAGCTTAGGCTCTAGAATCTCGAGAGGGGCTAGACCAGGGGTAGGCAATCTTATCCGCAAAGGGCCGGTGTGGGTACAGGTTTTAACTTCAACCAAACAATAGCCACACCTTCCACCTGTTTCCACCAATCACTGATCATCAAAAAAAAAAAAGAAAAAACCTAGATTGGACATTACTGTTTCAATTCTGAAGTGGGGCCATCTTGGTGAGATCACCTTGCTTTAAGTCTTAAACAGTATAATGTGATCTCACCAAGATGGCTCCACTTCAGAAATGAAACAGGTGGAAGGTGTGGCTATTGTTTGGTTGAAGTGAAAACCTGCACCCACACTGACCCTTTGCGGATAAGATTGCCCACCCCTGGGCTAGACCTTATTCCATTCTGAAGTTGCTCATGGGGAGAGGTGCCGAGCTGGTGTGGGCATCCTTGTTGCCTCCAGTCTTGGTGCCTATATGTTGAGGTTCTCCCCGATTGATGAAAGGGTACTTTTCTTCCACCTCTGTGTGGGGGGGGACGGGTCCTGACTGTTGTTTGTGCTTATGCACCAAATGACAGTTCAGAGTATCCACCCTTCATGGACTCTTTAGGGGGGTGTTGGAGATACACTCCTCAAGGAGACTCACTCATTGTCCTGGGAGACTTCAACACCCATATGGGCAATGACAGTGTGAACTGGAAGGGTGTGATCGGTAGCTACGGTCTCTTCAATCTGAACCCTAATGGTGTTTCGTTGTTGGACTTCCGTGCTCATCTCGGTTTGTGCATCACAAACACAAGTTAACATCTCCTGGGCTATGCAATCAGAATAGGCCAAGTTTAATGCCTCCATTGTTGAGGTGGCAACCCATAGCTGTGTGCCTGTCGTGGCAGTAACCCCCAAACCTGCAGTCAAGGGGGCTGTCCAGTTGAAAAAGGAGGCCAATCCAGTCTTATTGGCCTGTGAGACTCCTGAGGCAGCACACAGGTAATGGCAGGCCAAACATGTTGCAGCCCCAGCGATTACAAATGCAAAATCTGAGGTGTGGGAGGAGTCCAGTGAGGGCCTGGAAAGCGATTATCGATTGGCCTCAAAAAGGTTCTGGACCGCTAGCCGACACCTCAAGAGGGGGAAAGCAGTTCTCCACAAATACTGTTTACAGTGTAAGTTTGAGCTGCTCACGTCAACTGGGAATGTTGTTGGGAAGTGGAAGAAATACTTCAAGGACCTCCTGAATCCCATAAACACAACCTCCATGGAATAGGAGGACCCTGAGGGTTTTGGATGGGGTTTAGCCATCAGAATGAATGATTGAATGAATGAAGTTTAACAGCACTTTCAACACATATAGTGTGTTATATTGTGCCAAACATGGTTATTTTATATTTAGTACAATGACTAAGAGTTCAATTTCAAATCGCAAATGATTAATGAAGCTAAGGTAAACCAAATCATTTTCTTTGAACAATCAATTTTCGCTTAAAACCCAATCGAAAGGTGAAAAGGTAATATTAATTAAAAAAAAAGTCTGGCTAAGGGTGAGCATTCCTATACATTTCCAACCAACAGTAAAAGTCTGTTGTTATTTACTGGGGGTTTAGCTCAGTTGGTAGAGTGTCTGCTTTGTCCTCCAGAAGGTGAGAGTTCAAATCCGGCCGCGTCATACCATAAGACATCAAAATTTGGGAGTTGTTGCTTCCTGCTTGGCTCAGCATCAAAAGGATAGAACAACGCAATATTCTCATGCCCATTCAGCATACACTTGTACGAATAATGCACTATACAAGCATCCATATAATTTAGGCGGAATTGCAGCGCAATAGCATTCATGCTAGCTGTACCACAAATTCAAAATGTGTAAAACATTTCAATATCTTTTAAAAACTGCAGGATTACTGAAGCATTAAATTTAGTAAAAAGATCATACAGGTTGTTAAGGTTAAAATGCTGAAACCTAGTCTATGCAAAATCTGTGCAATCTATTAAAATGTGCTTGACAGTCAGGGGGACTGAACAAGTGTCACACACAGGCGCAGGCTCCCCTTTCAATAAATAGCTGTGTGTCATGTAAGTGTGGCCAATACGAGTCCTGGCCAACACTACTTCTTTTCTTCTACTAGTTCTACCTGAATAAGAATATAAACCTTTTACTCTGGGCTTTATGAGATGAAGTTTATTATTAGTCTCTTCATCCCACTGGCTCTGCCATTGTCTAAAAATGAAATTATTTACACAACACTACGTCAGTATAGGGGACCTTGTTCTCAGAAACACGATGATTTAGAGCTTCCTTCGCTAGTTTATCAGACTTTTCATTACCTTTGATGCCAACGTGACTGGGGCACCAAGCAAACACTATATTTTTTCCACCCTCAATGAAATCATGGCACCTTTGTAAAATCTTTAAAAGTGTAAGGTTATCAAAATCATTACCCTGTAAGGCAGTTAAGCGAGACAAAGAATCTGAAAAAATAATAAAATTGTTTCCATCATGAGAAGACACAATATCAAGTGCATGTAGAATCGCCTGCAATTCTGCTGTAAAAATAGAAGCTCCATCCAGAAGTCGGACCTGGACATTCAAACCATTGGTGACTGTAGCGGCTGCTACTCTGTTGTTCTCCTTAGAGCCATCTGTATAAATAGCCCTAAAGTCCCTATATTGATCTCTCAATTCCATCATCTGGAACACTGAAGGATCCGAAGAACTTTTTAGGAAACTCAGATAATGACAGATTTACATGTGGTCTCTTTAATTTCCAAGGTGGAATATCAGGTATATCATATGGTTCTATATTCTTGTGATCTGGACAGATGGCTTTAAGTGGCTCTTTAATAAGCAGATGGACGAGTAGCTGTTGGTTTGTTTTGGTGGAACCGTGTGTTTCTGGTTTGAAAGGTTCTAGCTCATATGTAGGATTGTCGTTGTTTGTCCTCAGTTTTAGTGCAGAATGAAGGGCTACTTTTTCCCTACGCAAATGTAATGGTAGTTCATTTGCTTCAACATGCAGACTAGGAGTAGGAGAAGTTCTGAAGGCTCCTAGGCAGATTTTTAATGCTTGGTTTTGGATGGTTTCTAACTTTTTTAAATAAGATTTTCGAGCAGGACCATACACTATGCAGCCATAACCTGATTTTGATCTGATTAACGATCTGTATAATCTTAACAGAACTTCACAATCAGCTCCCCAATCCATTTTAGAGACAACTTTCAACAGATTTAAAGATTCTGACATTTTGTTCTTAAATAGCTGATGTGTGCTTTAAAGTTGAGTTTTTTGTCAAAAATCATGAAAAGAAATGTAACCTGATCAACAACAGGAATGTTATGACGACCAAGTTTAAGATCTGGATCTAAGTGCATTTTTCTTTTATTGCAAAAATGCACACACACAGTTTTAGACTGAGAGAATTTAAAACCATTATTATCAGCCCACGTCTGAATTTTATTTAAGCGTAGCTGCAGTTGGCTTTCAATAGTGGGCGTGTGTTTTGCACGACAGCTAATTGCAAAGTCATCCACAAATAATGATTTTGATATACCGTCTTTAAATGGAGTTTGCTATGCTGTTAATTTTAACATTAAATCAAGTCACAGATAAAATACTTCCTTGTGAAATGCCCATGTCTTGTTTCTGAGAAGCAGAAAGGGAATTCCTGACAAGAACTTTAAAATGTCTATCAGTTAAAAATGTTTTAATAAATATAGGCATTCTTCAGCGAAGGCCCATCTCATGGAAAGCCTTTAAAATTCTGTATTTCCATGTGGTATCATATGCTTTTTCTAAATCAAAGAAGACTGATATCATGTGTTCACCTCTTCTGGAATGTTAGACTCGAGAGCTATGAGGTCTGTAGTGCTTCTAAGATGTCTAAAACTACTTTGTAACTTTGATATTAAGTGGTTCTTCTCAAGATACCAAATCAAACAAGCATTTATCATGCATTCCATGGACTTGCACAAGCAACTAGTTAGAGCAATGGGACGGTAGTTTGTAGGGTCTATGTGATCTTTACCAGGTTTTGGAACTGGAATAATGGTAGCTTCCCTCCAGCAGTCTGGAAACCTACCCGTTTCCAAAATATCATTGAAAATATGCAACCAAACATTTAAAAATTCATCGGGGAGATGTTTAAGAAACTGATAATGGATATCATCAGATCCAACAGCAGTATCATGAGATTTGTTTAATGATTCCCATAGTTCATGCATACTAAAGGAATCGTTATAATTTTCCGAGTTGAACTTGAGTTTGCTTTTCTCCTGCTGATTTTTACACTTTTGGAATGTTGGAGTGTAGTGTACTGTAGAAGATTCTTCTGCAAGAGTGTTAGCAGTGTCGACTCTATCAGTGGCTTTGTTCCCATTTGATTTATTACTGTGTCTTATAGAACTATTTACTGGTTTTCCACTTATCTTGTGTACCATTTCCCATGTTTTCCCCACTGATGATCTCATATTTAGCTTTGAAGCATATTCTTTCCATGATTTCCTTTTATTTTCTTTAATTGTACGTGCATTTGCATGGGCTGCTCTATATTTATCTAAATTAGCTTGTGTAGAGTTATGTTTAAAGATATTTAAGGCCTTTTTGCGTTCTTTAATAGCCTTTTGACAGTCATCGGTAAACCATGGTTTCCGTATGGGTTTTGGAATTGTCGAGGACTTAGGTTCAGTTTTTAGGGCAAAATTTGTGACACAAGTAGCAAAGTAATCTATTGTTTTAATATTGGTTTGGAATGTGTTTAGATTGATTTCATCATTACACAATTCCTGGAAAGCTGTCCAATCACCTTGATCAGTCATCTCGTTACCTCAGCGTCCGGCGTCCTAGACGCACGATTTTTCCTCCAGACGCACAGTTTCAAACAATGTGCGTTTTTGGGACGCAAGCAATTTTCTCCCGATGGCAAAAAAAATTACACGGCAGACAAATTATTAATAACATAAACATCGCCGTTCGCTGCGCTTGACAATCGTCGCCATCTTTGTTTTGATCTCGTGACTAAACCTCGCGTGACGAGACCGGCTGATAGCAGATGAAATTTTTCTCGCGAGACGAGATCGACCTTCACCTCGTGGTAAGCAGACGATTTAATAAGTATTAATTAAATAAGTATAAAAAAAGTATTAAATTTAATAAGTATAATAAGGCCGAATATTCCAAAGTTATGTCTCAGAAAAAGCAACAAAACCTGGATAGTTTTTTCTCTGTCAAAAGCAGTGTACAAGCGAAAGGCTTCGGATAAAACGGACGAACCTGAAGTGAAACGACATTTCAGAAGCATTGGCTGGGATTGTTCGCGTGGTTGCGATACGACGAGGAAGGAGATTTTATGTATTGTTCGGCATGCACGGACAACAAACAAGTTAATGGTATGATTCAAGCAGCAAAATGCACAAATTTCCAAAAAAGCACCCTGGATAGACACATGCAGATCCCAGGACATAAACCCGCGCTGGAAATTCCTACATTACGCAATAACAAGAGAAAAATCGAGTACAAGGCGTCGGAAACGAAAGATAAAGTCGTTACTGCGTTGTTAAAAATTATTCACTGGATGTCTGTGGAGGATTTTCCATTGAGTAAATTCAGCAGCATGATTCACTTAATGCATGAACTTGGTGTTTCTGCCCTGGATATTTTGAAGAAATACAAACTGAACTACGACTCTTATTTCACTGCCCATGATTTGTTGGATAGCATAGCTAAAGTAATCGAGGATGAAAAACAAATGCTAATACAAAATTCCCCTGTGATGACTATTCTAGCAGATGAATCTACAGACTCATCAAATACCAAACGTCTCGTTCTGTATGCACAAATCCGCGACGATGCCATGCAACCTTCCACTCACTACATCTCAAATGTGGAATGTACAGATTCAACTGGAAAAGGAATTGCCACATCCATAAAGAAAGAACTTGAGGCAAGAAATGTTCCAATGGATAAGGTTATGAGCTTTGGGAGCGATGGTGCATCAGTCATGACTGGCCACAAAAATGGCGTTGCTGCAATCCTGAAGAGAGATCGCCCCCACATGATCAACGTACACTGCATCGCACATAAAATTGCTCTCTGCACCTCTCAAGCTGCTGAAAATATCCCGGCATTAAAAAAACACCAAGAAACACTGACAGATCTCTTCTACTATTTCAAAGGAAGCAGTAAAAGACAATCATCCTTGCAGGTCATCCAAATGACCATTGATGATCCTGTGCTCAAGATCAAGGAAGTACATTCTGTTAGATGGTTGAGCTACTTTAATGCTCTCACATCAGTCTATAGGACTCTTGAGAGTTTGCTGATTTATTTCAGGGATATTGACTACACAAAGGATCCAAAGGCTGAAGGACTTAGAAGAAAAATTGCAACAGAGAAATTTGTTGCACTGACTTATGTTATGATGGATGCTATGGCACCCATTACTGCTCTCTGTCAGTTTTCCCAGACCGAGAACATAGATGTAGCGCTAGTTGGGGTGAAACTGGAACAGTGCATCAGTGACCTGGAACAAATCAAGGAGATGGAAAGTCCACACCTAATGAAGCTGAAAGAAGATATGGTGGATGGTGTGTTCAAAGAATATCACAATCTCTCCAAATCACCATTCACACTGAACAAAACCATCAATGACTTTATTGACGAAGTGATTGGAAACATTAAAAAGCGCTTCCCTCAAGATAGTATCCTCCATGCCTTCTCTGTTCTGGGGATGACACCACTGTCTTTCTTCCAACCCAAAGATGTTGAAGAGTCTGGCAAAGATGAAATTGAAATGCTGTGCACACATTTTGGCTCTTCAAAGACTTCATCATGGGTGGAGGATGATGACAGCAGTAAGTCAAAGACATCTGAAGCAATCATCTCACCAGCAGCAACAAAGAAAGAGTGGAGACTATTGAAGAAGGTGGTTCTTGCAGAAAGATACCCAAGAGACAAGCTGAGCCATCTATGGGGCCTGATCAACCAGTATCATAAGGCAGAGTTTCCAAATCTGATCAGATTAGCACAACTTGCCTTGACATCAGCAGTGCACACAGCAGGATGTGAGAGGGGATTCTCAACACAAAACAAAATCCTCACAAAAAACAGAAACAGGCTGCAAGTCCAAACACAACACAAACTTATGACTGTGCAGTTGGCAGCAAGTGTAGATTTTGAAAAAGCACTGAATGTTTGGAAGGAAACCAAACAGAGGAGACTGTATGAACTCAAAGATTAACTTACCTTTATATTTTATATGTGTATCTATGAACTTTTCATATATATATTTTTTTCAATTTAATACATACAACTGTCAACATGCATGGAGTACACTTTGTCAATTGTGAAATAAAGGCGTTAAATGTAAATTATGGTTATTGTTGTCATATGCACTTTCAGTTTTGATAAATAATTTTTTCAGATTATGTTTCACGACATATTGCATGCATCATGGGACTCACACTTTTTTGACAAGGGAGTCCCATGGACTTGCAGAGTATGAATTGTAAAATTATCACTGCTTGATGTAATTGCCATTTTGGGGGCTTTCCAGAATCTCTAGGGGTGGCTTTATTGATGAAGATTGGGAAGTGATCACTACTGCACTGATCATCACCAACTTCCCAAATAAGATCCATAAACAAGGCAGGAGAGCAAATGCTCAATTCAATAGATGTAAAGGAGCCTGAAGATGGATGAAGATATGTAGGAGATTTAGAATTTAAAATGCACAGATCATGACGTGTAACAAAATCTTCTACCAGTTTACCTCTATTGTCTGAATTTTGACAACCCCAAGTAGCGCTATGTGCATTGAAGTCTCCAAGCAACAGAACAGGGGAGGGGAGTTGGTCTAAAAGTTCATCTGATTCATTTGCCTGAAGTTTGTGTTGAGAAGGGATATATATATGGAACACACTGTTATAGTTTTATGAAGTTGCACTCTCATGGCTACAGTTTGCAGGCGTGTATTTAATGTAATAAGCTCATGAGGGGCATTTGATTTAATTAGACTGGTAGAACCGCCTATGGCTCTCCCATCAACTGATGACACAGATGTTTTACTGGAAATATCATATCCTTTAAGTGTTACATTATCTAGTTTATTTAGTAGTGTTTCCTGAAGACAAACAATTTGAGGAACACTGTCACATAGAAATGATTTAATTTCTTCATAATTTGCTTTAAGTCCTCAACAATTCCCTTGTATGATACCATTTAATTTGGTACTCATGAGGGCTTAGGATAGGCTCTTTCTTTGCTCCTATCGCTATTGCTATTAGCTGGGGGAGTATGAGGAACAACATCCATGTTCTCCTCCTCTCCAGAATCCTCCAACACCTGAAATTTATTATGTTGGAGCACTTTGTTTTCTGATCCTTTAGGATCTCTATTTAGTGTTCGGTTTATTTAAACAGTTTTGTCATCTTTTTTAGCAGAAGTCTGGCTAGGTTTTGGTCCGGGGTTTGACCCTGACTGTGTACCTACAGAGTTTTTTTGTGGCCCGTGAAGAGGAGGCCATGGCATTAGCTTGTTTTGGTTGACACTTTTGAGGGCTTTGGGATTTTTCAGGCCAGGTTATGTCAGTTTGTACTATTACGGAATTGTAATGGACAACCTTTTTTGCAGTAGTAGCCGATGCATAGGTCTGTTGTGGTTGAGGAGATCGTTTATCCTCAACCAGTTCCCTTGCTTCCTTGAAGGTAAGGTTTCTAGTGCATTTAATGGTTTGAATTTCTTTCTCCTCTAACCATTTTGGACAGTTCTTGGAAAAGGATGGGTGATTTCCATTACAATTCACACAATTAGCCTGTTCACTACAATTTTGGTCCTCGTGCTCTTCACCACATTTCCCACACGTTGGTTTGTTACCACAGTTACCCTGATGTTAGGTATATAGACAGAGGTGTTAGGTAGACTGGGGTTAGGTATATACTAGTAGACAGAACCTGGGACATTTAAATATCCCACCTTGACTTCCCCAGGAAGGGTAGTAGCGTCAAAGGTAAGTATTAATGTCCCAGTTGGAACCTTCTGTCCTTCTTTCTTGATTGTTATGTGTTGAACCTTCCTAACCCTTTGAGCATGAAGATCCTCCAGGATCTCCTCTTCACTCACGGATCTTAATTCATTACACTTTATGACCCCTTTCCTCGTATTCAAGGAGTTGTGGGCCGAAACTTTTATTGGAACGTTGACTAGCATGGTGGATTTTAGTAAGCTGGTAGCATGACTCTTCTGGCTTACGTCAATCAGAAGATTGCCAGAGCGCAGCCTTTTCACTTGTTTAGGTTCACCAGCAAGTCCTTTGATTCCTTTTGCAATAGCAAAGGGAGACAGTTTGCTTAACGGTTTCGTTTGATCTGTACCTTAAATAACAAGGAAATGGGGCCAAGAAGTGCTGGGTCCATAGTCAGAGTCACTGTCCAAGTCGTTATCCTATGATCTTTTATTTTTTATTTTTTGTAGTTGTAGCCATAGTGAAGGGATAATATTTCACCATTGAAGCTCCCCACCCTCCCTGGGGCCCTATTGGGGGACATCTATTTGTATGCGGACCTCCAGCATACAGATGTCAGGGATACTTGCAATGGTATACTCAAGCACCCAGACAGAACCTGAGTACCCAATTAACCTGATTAAGCAGCTGCTACTAGAATTTTAAAAAATCCTCGTGCTCAGCACCACCAGCCGATTGACTTGCACCAGGCCTCACAAGCCTCACGTCTAGGTGAAATTAGGGCCAAAGTGATGATAGATGGACAGAGAAGTGGATTGATGGATAGAGACACAGGGATGGATGGATGGATGGATGGACAGAGTGATGGATGAAAAGTCACAGTGTCTAGTTCAATCATCTCCAGCTCTGATCACCAAACACACGTTATCTTACACTGTCATATTGAACAGATCAGATAGTCAGTGCTTAAAAAACCCTACTGATATTACACTAACCTTCTGTCTCCTGTCCTTAAGTTTTTCAGGAGTCATGAGGATTGTTCTATTTGTGATCTTCTCTTTTCACCTGGTGGCACTGAGATGTACAGCAGGTAACCACCTTCACACCATCACATTAACCCTTTAATCTCTCCTACTCTGCTGAGATGTCCTTCTTCCATTTAACAGATAATGCAACTTCTGTTTATATTGTGTGTGTGTGTGTGTGTGTGTGTGTGTGTGTGTGTGTGTGTGTGTGTGTGTGTGTGTGTGTGTGTGTGTGTGTGTGCGCACGCATGTTTGTGTGTGTGATAGATCCAGCTCCTGTGTGTCAGCCACATTCCACCTGTCATAAGTGTTTGAAAAGTCCTGGATGTGTGTGGTGTAAACAGAAGGTATGTTTCCTGCTGCTGCTGCTAATAATAATAATAATAATAATAATAATAATAATAATAATAATAATACCCCCAGTGCACTAAATGGGTTAACAAAGGCCGGCCATGTCTCTCACTGTCTGTGGTGGAGGTTGCTGTAAAAGAACCATTTCTGACTTTCGTAAGGAGTAGCTGCATAGCCATCAATGTGTTTCTGCCCTGTGATGGCCTGGTGAGCCATCCAGGGTGTACTCTGCCCTCACCCAGAGTCGGCTGGTATGGGCACCAGTCTCTTCATGACCCTAATTAGGAGTAAGCGTTTACAGAAAAATTTTCTGTCCCGGCCGTTCTTCACTTGGTTATACTGTGTTTCCCTGAAAATAAGACCTAACCACAAAATAAGACCTAGCGTGATTTTACAAGATTATTCTAATATAGGCCCTCCCGTTAAAATAAGCCCTAGATGAGAGTGTGAATATGCGAATTTATACGACCATTATAAGCAGTGATAATTGTAATGTATTATTGCATAAGCAATAACAATCCGGTTTCTGGCTCCCATTGTTGCATACAGCTTACACATCCAACAACAAAATACTTGTAAGCTTCCAGTGATTTGTAAGCTTTTAACTCTTTGCCAGTAAATGGAGACGGGCCGTGGACAAAATATGTACAAAGATCCAAGTAGGCAAAAGCAGGAAGGGAAGAACGGTCGCATTCTAACACATTCCTAAACATCAACTGCGGCATTAGATATGGATCGGCAATCCCCAGCCGCTTTATTTTACTCACATATCCAAAGAGACGATACCAAAGATACCAAATACCAAAGAGACGATTCATGGATGTGGTAAAGGAGGACATGAAGGTCGTTGGTGTAAGAGAAGAAGATGCAAAGGATAGGGTGAGATGGAGGCAGATGATTCGCTGTGGCGACCCCTGAAGGGAAAAGCCGAAAGGAAAAGAAGAAGATCCCACCCTCTACTCACCTGTCAGATGATTGACAACGTCTGACAATATTATAGTGTCATCGCGTTTGCCTTCGACACGCTCGCATATTTTGCTTTCGCTGTCATCATCGGTTGTTGTTGAAGCCATGTTTAGTGAATCGTGTGTGTGTGTGTGTGTGTGTGTGTGTGTGTGTGTTCTGGATCACGCTTGCCATCCAAGATGGCGCATGAAGGTATTGGGGTCACGTGACTGCAAAACCTCAATTCATTGGCCTGCTACTCGCTCAGTCTGGGGCTCTAGGTGAAAGTGCTGACTCATCTATTAGGCAGCTTTAGCTAAGGTACGCTGTTAAAGCATCAATCCCTGCACATTGAGGCTCAGTCGATGACGTCAGCGACTGCTTTAAAACAAGGACATACACTTGCGTCCATAAAAATTCTATTCGGTTCTGGTTAAAATATTTAAAAAATAAAGAAATATAACAAAATAAGAATATATAAAGACAAAGATATATTATAAGACATGTACTATAGAAAAATGTAAAATACATCATCACCTAAAAATAAGCCCAAGTATCATATTTCGGTATGAAAATTAATATAAGCCCTGTCTTATTTTCGGGGAAACACGGTAGTTCAGTGTTCCGGAAACAAAATCCTGATTTGGAAACTGACAAGATGATGTAATAAACCATTTCATGTTCAAAGGTCATGCAATTAGACTAATCGGTTGTTGCAAATTGCCCCAAGGTGTGACTGTGAATTGTGTTTGTTGGCCCTGCAACGGTCTTGCAATATGTTCAGGCTGAGGTAGGCTCCAACCTTCCGGTAAATGTAGTAGGATTAAGCAGTTCAGAATGAATTGGAAATAAAATTGAACTGAAAAAATGATGAAGATTGATGTGATTATTGAAGCTGTGAGTAAAATGATAGCAGGCACTCACTGGTAAAGAGTTTCAAGTGTTCAAGATTATTCTGACATCAGAAGCATGTTAACAACAGCAGTATGAGCCCAGGCCCACATGGACTTTCTAAATAACTTTTACACACTGTAGGGGTTCCTGAAATCTGGCGAATCAGATGAAATGAGATGTGACTCTGTTAGTTCCCTGACAATAAAGAACTGCACAGATATGGTTGACCCCAAACCCAGCACTATGACCAAGAAGAACAATGACCTGAGCAGTGATGAGAACAATGTGGTGCAACTTAAACCACAGAGCATGAAGATCAGACTCCGAATAGGTGAGTACACTGGTGGTTTAGTGTTCAGTCAGATGGGTTATTAATCCGAAACTCAGCAGTTCAATCCCTTGAGCGAGGCCCTTAACCCTCAATTGCTCAACTTGTGTAAAAATGATCATTATAAGTTGCTCTGGATAAGAGCATCTGTCAAATACTGTAAATGGAAGCTTCAGCTTCATCGATAATACAGTAAAGCAATAATACAATCAGTAATACACATGTTATTAAGCATTTTTATTGGGCTTCAAAAACCTCCCCAAACCGGTCATGACCAAAATCATTCCTGAAGCCTGGTCTCTTTAGGATTTATCCAGTAACGACTGCATTTATTATCAAGATTAATCCTCCTATAATCATTTCCTCCTTTTAAAGGTGTGCCACAGGAGTTTAGGGTGGAGTTTAAGCGAGCTGAGGGTTATCCCATAGACCTGTACTATTTGATGGACCTGAGCTACTCCATGAAGGATGATTTGGAGAATATTAAGAACCTCGGACAAGACATTCTGAAAACACTGCAGAATGTTACAAAGAGTGTCCGCATTGGTGAGAAAATCAGCAAAGTTCTGCTTTTGCCTTGCTATGGTTTTGCATTGAAATAAACCTCCTGGATATGGAATTCACAAATATTCATTTTCAGTTTTATGTTGATGACACACAAATGTATTTATAATTTCAGTCTGTTTCAACAGAACTACTATGCAAAATGCATAAATATAACAGGTTGTGAGCTTGGGCTTAAGCCCCGGTCACACAGCATTCCACATCGAAATCACATACAAAAAGTTCTGAAAATCTGGTGGACGTTGTCGTAAGTGATAACTTTTGGTCAATTTTGGCTTGGCTGTGCTTTGTACGTGCTTTTTATGTGGTAAGGCCGTCGGCGGCTGTTCCACTGCTAAAACACTGCCTAACCACGGCTAACCACGTCCAGCAACATAAGGCAACTTGGGCAAAACACGTGTTCGAACGTGGGAAAAAAACTGCAAGTTACCACGGCTAATCACGCTCTCATCACATCTGTATCACTGCCGATCACGTCTTGAGAGCGGACGTAAAAAGGCCACTGCCATAGCACTGCCTAATCACTAATAACTGTGGCTCGGCGTCGTCAGAAGGGGGGAATGCCACTTTTGCATCTTATCACGTCTCCCCAAGTTTTTATCACTGCCAGAACATGGATTATTACGTGTGTTTCACATGTGTTGCACGTCTTTAGCACGTCTTTACCACGTGGCTGTCCGAGGTTTTAAATTTTGATCAGTTCAAAACTTTTTTCCACGTCCAGCGCCGTTCAAATTTTTCCCCACGTCCTGCCACGTCTAAAAATCGATTGTAGCACGTCTTAAACCTGACATCAACACGAACAACACCGTCTGCTTCACGGGAAACCATTTTTGGACAGGTTTTGGCCGTGATTAAGCCGTAAAATGCTGGGTGACCAACCCTTTAATCTTGGCATCATTTCTATTTTGTTGCATTACAACCTGGAATCTAATTAGATCTTTTTTGTCGTTTGATGTTTGACAATGAAGATTGAGAATCCAAAACCTAAAAAACCCACAGAGCATCATTTGGTCAATCATCAGAAATGGTAAAAAAACAAACAAACAAACAAAAAAAAACTAGAAATAATCAACCTGCCAAGAGATGGCTGTCCACCAACACTCCCAGACAAGGCTCTAAACCTCAAAGGTAACCCTGAACGAGCTCGAACGCTTCATAGAGGAGGCTAGTGTGTCTGCTCATGGCTAACAGAGCTTGGTGTTGCTGAAGAATGGTCAGAAAAAACATTGTTTACACGAAAAAATAATAATTTAGCACATTTAGAGTTTATAAAAAGGCATGTGTAAGACTCCCCAGACATGGAAGAGGACAGTCAGGTGAGATGAAAATAAAATATAACATCTTTGTCATCAAGTAAGACGTCTCCACAAAGCCAACACCTCATATCACCCGAAGAGCACCATACCTATCGCGGAGCATGGTGGGGGTAGTAACATTCTGTGGGGATGTTTTTCATTGGCAGGAACTCGGAAACTGGACAAAATGGAGGGAACGATGGCTAGTGCTAAAGTACAGGCAAATTCTTCAGGAAGCAAAACTCTGAAGGAAGTGAAGCACATTGCAGTGGGTAGATGTACAAGATCATAGAGACATACACTGAAAGACTTGTAGTTGTAATTGCTACTGAAGATTATTCTATAACGTACTAACTTGGTTCTGTTTTGCATTACAGTCGGCTCCCTATTTACGAAGACCCTGGGTACGAAATCCCCGGGTTACGAAAATCATTTTCCTAAGTTTCTGTCCCCGGGATGCAAAAACAACCCCCTCTTACGAAAAGTAAGAATTCAAAAATTCAAACGAGCCAATCAAAATTTCACACAACGCGCGAGTTGCTCTCTCATTGGCTGTCTCTGAACATCCTGCCCCGCAGGCCTCCCAGATAGAGACAGAAGGAAATTTAACTGTTTAGTTTTTAGTTAAGTTTTTTTAAGTTTCTTTAAGTCAAGCAGGGAATGTGCTTTGAATTCCACGTCTTGTGGGCGTGGCCTGCATAGAGAGAGAGAGAGAGAGAGAGAGAGAGAGAGAGAGAGAGAGAAAGTGAGAGAGAGAGAGAGAGAGAGAGAAAGTGAGAGAGAGAGAGAGAGAGAGAGTGAGCGAGAAAGAGAGAGGATTGTGTGTGTGTGTGTGTGTGTGTGTGTGTGTGTGTGTGTGTGTGTGTGTGTGTGTGTGTGTGTGTTAATTAAAAATGTTTAATAATGGTTTAATTAATAAATAATATAATGGTTTAATATGTTAATAAAATGTTTAAATGGTTTAATAAATAATTTTCCTATACTTTTACATATTTCATACAAAATTGTACTTTTATCGTTTTTAAAGGGTTTATGTGGTTATCCAGTCCAAAGACTGGAGCCTTGGAACAAATTAGGCGTTTAACATGTAAAACGTGACCCCTACTGACGAAATCCCCGCATTACGAAAAAGGCTCTGGAACTGATTAATTTTGTTGGTAGGGGACCGACTGCATTTGTTATTTGTGACACAGGAATAAATATTTAGTCTTTTAAAGTGTTGCATGTTGTGTAAATCAACTGAATAAAAAATAAACTGTGAATTTTAATTCCAGGTTGTAAAGCAACGAAGCAGTAAAAATTCACAGGGGTGAATACAAAAAAAACACTTCGTAACATTTGATTGACATGTGCTAAGCACCTGTATTTTTCCTGTGTTTAGGTTTTGGTTCATTTGTTGACAAGGAGAAACTACCGTATGTTAGCCAGGTTAAGTCCAAGAGAAAGAACCCATGTCCCACCCGCACCACCTGCCAGCCTGCCTTCACCTTTCGCAATGTTCTGCCACTGACCTCTGATCCCAAAGAGTTTAAGGAAAAAGTCAGCAAACAGAATATTTCTGGCAACCTGGACTCACCTGAAGCTGGTTTAGATGCTATCATGCAAGCCGCTGTGTGCCAGGTGAGGACAAGGCTCTAATGGGTCACATCAAACAAACGGATGTGCCGAACCTCATGGTTGATCCTCCAGATTTAAGCTTAGGTTCCACTTAGATGGTTGTATGTGAAATCCATATTTAGTTCCTAGTAGTGTTCTATAGAAAAATACAGTTCTTGTGGCACTCATTTCAAAGCTTGTTTTCAAAAGCCTGCAAACATTATTATGTGCTGGAATCCTGAGTACCACCAGAATGTCAGTTTATATAAAATCCATAATCACACTCGGAAATTGTTTTGTTTTTGATCTTCTTTTTCCCTGAAAACATCTAGAAAATTGGCTGGAAGGATGTGACACGGATTCTGGTATACACCTCTGATGACACCTTTCATATGGCAGGTGATGGTCGACTGGCTGGAATATTTACTCCTAATGATGGACAGTGTCATCTTAAAGACGACGGATCTTATGACGGCACATTGTTTGTAAGTACAAAGTGGTACTACTATACTATACTATACTATACTATACTATACTATACTATACTATGAAAGAGGTTTTGGAGACAAAGTCAGAGAGGCTAGATCGAGATGGTTTGGACATGTACAGAGGAGGGATAGTGAGTATATTGGTAATAGGATGCTGAGGTTGGAACTACCAGGCAGAAGGTCTAAAGGAAGACCAAAGAGAAGAGAAGATTTATGGATGTGGTGAAGGAGGACATGAAGGTCGTTGGAGTAAGAGTAGAAGATGCAGAGGATAAGGTGAGCTGGAGGCAGATCATTTGCTGTGGCGACCCCTGAAGGGAACAGCCGAAAGGAAACGAAGAAGTAGAAGAAGAAGAAGAAGAAGAAGAAGAAGAAGGCATATCGTAAGCGTTGATTGGCTGTTTTAAGCTTCATGTAAAGTGACTCGGTACAAATAAGTGACTTATTTGAAATTATTGTTGATATTATTTGATATATTGGATATTATTTTACACTGTTATGTTTATAATAATTGATTTAGGGGTGTTTTATGAGATACAGTAATGGTATTTATGGATGACATGTCCCAAAGCCCAAAGCTAACCCCCCACTCAACAGGTACCTGACTCGTTACTCTGTAAAATCAGTGCGGCCCATCTATAGGAAAGGACTAAAGTGGTGCATGATTCGTATGCCTGTCGGGCATCCTGCCCTGAAGGACAACATCAGATACAGCCCTAAACCATTCTACATGAAGCACTGGTGTAGTTCCAGTCATAACAATAAAGGCGTCGGTGTAATCAAGATCGCTGAGACCTGCAGAGATCTGCAGAGTGATATATATATATATATATATTTCATCATACGTCACTGTAACAACTTACGTTCACTTTTAACTTACGTTTGGCCGTCCGGAATTAATTAAAAACGTAAGTCGGGGAGCGTCTGTATATCACACTATATCACACTATACTATACTATACTATACTATACTATACTATACTATACTGTGCCGTGCTATAGCAGTTTTACTAAATCAGCAAAACTGCTAAAATCATTTTATTCTACAGTACTTTATTATTACTTGTGGGCAATGTTCCCTCTAATTTTTCATATGTCTTGGCATACAGACAACCTCCCTGAGCACACTGGGGACCACTGTGAGCAACATCAGAAGTGCTCGCTGTGGCCACACACCACTATCACACCTGGGGTCATAGAAAGTTTCATGGCTTATTAAACACAGTTTTATAGCTGACATCATTTTCCTCCCTGAATTTGATCTATATGACTGGCATTTAGTGTACTGTCATGTCTGTGCTCTCATCTACTATCAGGGTAGGCCAGGGTGCATTTTTAACCTCACACACAGTCTCATTCTGCACTTCCTCGTTGGTTAAGTTCACAAATTCAAAGGCATAGTTTTTGCTTCGCCAGCTTTTCTGGTATACTCACAGACTTTGCGCAGTTCTTTTGTACTTTGGTTTGGGAAGTCGACGTATCACATTGACTGCCCGCTCGTTTCGCCATGATAAGGGGTTAGCATTAGCGTCACTTGACTCCGCCGCACTGTTATTATTGTTATGGAACGTGTATGAGCAGAGCACGTGCCCAAGTACTGTCAATGCCGTGATTGGCTGCGTAGCGTAATTGCATCGTATCGTATGATTGGCTGGACACCTGTTACTCACTGAATTACACAACAAAATGATACAGAAAAAAAGTTCTAGTGTACAGTATACTGTATCTAATTCATTTGCAGTGCGTTCACTGCGCTGGATAGGTTTTGTTGTGCGCTGAGAGTGTGAAACCGGTGCGCAATTGCGCAGTTGCGCAGCTTAGAGGGAACACTGCGTGTGGGTGTGGGATGTCCAGCATGTCGACTCCCTATTTAATGCTCGTGGTTTTTAAATAACTTGTCACTCCATCCATCCATTATTGGGAGTGCAATATTTTTGTCTTCGTTATTTAATTTAGTTTGTTTTTCTGAGTGGAAATCAAATTATGTTTTAAACCATAGATACAGAAATATAGGACATTAAAGTAAAATAAAATGAAGTGTTGTATTGTATGTATTTCAGGATTATCCGTCAATCGGTC
>CM045741.1:872500-902500 GCA_024760905.1 Plotosus lineatus
AGAGCAATGGAGAGTGTGGAAAAGAGGTGAAGAAGTGTGTGCAGGCAGGTTGGAATGTTTGGAGAAAAGTATCCGGTGTGATGTGTGATAGGAGGGTATCGGCAAGAATGAAAGGAAAAGTGTACAAGACGGTGTTGAGGCCAGCGATGTTGTATGGTTTAGAAACAGTGGCGCTGGGGAAAAGGCAGGAGACAGAGCTGGAGGTAGCAGAGATGAAAATGTTGAGGTTCTCTCTGGGAGTAACGAGGATTGATAGTTAATCAGAGGGACAGCACTTGTAAGAGATTTTGGAGACAATGTCAGAGAGGCTAGATTGAGATGGTTTGGACATGTACTTCTTCTTCGTGGTAAACCAAGTAACTTCAATACTGAAGACTGATGTCGGTGTAAGACTTGGGCTGATTTGGCCTGGCGGAACCCATCCCTCTCCAGGTCGTAGAAACACGCTGATGGCTTTGCAGCCTACTCTTTATGAAAGTCAGCAATGGTTCTTTTACATACCTCTCACCATAGACAGTGAGAGACATTGCCTGCCTTTGATAACCCAGTTAGCTGCACTGGGGGGACAATGACAACCCTGTGGCGACTCAAACCCCCAACCTTAGGATCAGCGATCCTGTGCCCTAACCACGAGACCACCACTATCCCAGAGGAGGGATAGTGAGTATATTGGTAGTAGGATGCTGAGGTTGGAACTACCAGGCAGAAGGTCTAGAGGAAGACCAAAGAGAAGATTTATGGATGTGGTGAAGGAGGACATGAAGGTCGTTGGAGTAAGAGTAGAAGATGCAGAGGATAGGGTGAGATGGTGGCAGATGGTTCGCTGTGGCGACCCATGAAGGGAACAGCCGAAAGGAAAAGAAGAAAAGAATTTTAACATTTACTATGACTCCTACACATCTCTAATGACACCTACGGTAAATGACACAATTTATTTCTGAAACAGACAATTTCTTAAAAGGTGTACATGATATTTGTGGCAGCGATAGTTGAGGATTAACTATAAAGTTGAGGCAGATGTTCACTGTCGATAAAAGAATTCTCTAAGACCTTCAGAGCAAGTTGTGGATGTATATGAGTCTGAAAAGAGATTTAAAATGATATGACATGATTCTGCATGTTTCACCACCTGGGAAGCTGTTCTTCTATGTTTTGTTTTCCTGTGATTTTTTTCCATGTGTCTCTCTTGCTGACAGGTGGGGCAGGTGTGGCCGGTTTTCTCCACACACCTGTTGCTCATCTGCATGCCTATTTATACTCCAGCAAACCATCTCACCTGGGTTGGTTCATTCATGTTGCCACTACCTGTGATTCTCCTGTTCATACTACCTGTGATTTCTGATACATGTGAGCCCACAATAAAAGTCTGTTACCTCACCTCCACTCTGCCTTTGTGGTCCTGTATTTGGGTACTACCCAGTTTGTTTGTCCTGTGAATGAACCAATCCTGGGGAGATGTCTTGCTGGAGTATAAATAGGCCTATGAGGAACATGTGTGAGGAGAAAATTGGAGGGGAAGGCAAGGCCACAACGGTCAGCCTGGAAAGACGCATGGAAAAATCACAGTTAAACAAAGCCCAGGACAACAGCTCCCCTAGTGATGAAACAAGCAGAATCATGACAAGATCATTAAATTACTTGAAATACATAATTCCACCATAAGGAAAAGTATCTATAAGTGGTGAAAATTTTATATTACGGCCAGTTCTCCGAGACTGACCACAATAGCAATTTTAGCCTGAAAGCAAACAAAATGATATGACAAGAAGTCTTCAAAAAATAATAATAATAAATAACTAACACAAGGCTCTCCAGGTAACTCTTTCAGTTGTTTCTGTGGAAGTGTATGTGTCTCCAAGAAAGAGATTGAGAAAAAATGCTTCTGTATGGGAGACATGTCAGGAAAAAAACTTTACTAGTAAAGCAAGATTAGAGGGTAACAACGAACTCACAGACCAAGATCAAGATTTTTTTGACTAATGTGATCTGGAGAAACGAATCAAAGCTAGAGTTGTTTATCTGCAGTCACAGTACACACCTGCAAGTCACAGTACCCAAATGAACAGGAGAGGAAACTTATACCAACTGTGAAGTATGATGTGGAGAACATTATGGTTTGAGCTTGTTTCACTGCCTCAGGGGCGGGACAACTTTCAGCCAAATGATTCAACTCTGACCTCTGCATCATATCAAAGAGTGCTTGAAGATAACATGAGACCATCTGTCTGAAAGGGGAAGTAAAAGTGAAGGTGAATCTTTTCACAGGATAAAGATCCTAAACACACTTTCAAATCCACCAAGGAACATTTGAAAAGATGAAATACAGTTCTAGAATGTTCTTGTTATGAAAATTAATGCTATTTTGAAAAGATTTTTCACTCTCAGACTCTGATTCAAGTGGAACAGAGAATCAAATCACAATTCGATCCCCAACACTGCTAGGGTGGTCCCGACTATCAAGTCTGTCTGCCTGTCTGTCTTTCTGTCTGTCTGTCTTCCTTTCGGCTTTTTCCCTTTTACTCGGGAGTCGCCACAGCGAATCATCTGATTGGCACGTTTGATTTGGCAGAGGTTTTTACGTCGGATGCCCTTCCAGTCACAACCCTTTTAGCAAGGGACAGAAACACGCTGACGGCTTTGCAGCCTACTCTTTACGAAAGTCAGCAATGGTTCTTTTACATGCCTCTCACCATAGACAGTGAGAGACATGGCCCGCTTTTGATAACCCAGTTAGCCGCACTGGGGGGGGGGGGGGGGGGCAGTGACAACCTTGTGGAGAGTGGGGCTCAAACCCCCAACCTTTTGGATCAGCGATCCAGCGCCCTATACCACTAGACCACCACTGCCCTAAGAGAGAGAGAGAGTATGTGTATATAAATAAATAAATATTCATCGAATTAAAAAATAAGGAAATTAAGGAAGAATAGATGGAGAATTTAAGGAAAATGTCACAAAAACAAGGCCAATTATGGAAAAAAACAAAACAAAAACAAATGCCCCCCCTCTGCCAGAGCCTCGTATTAATTGTACCAGAGAGAGAGAGAGAGAGAGAGAGAGAGAGAGTGTGTGTGTGTGTGTGTGTGTGTGTGTGCTGATGTATTCTTACTTGTAAGAGTTCTCTCACCAGTTGTAAGGTCAACAGAGATGAAATCAGCTATTTCTAAATAATTTCTTGTATAGAGGTGAAGTCTGTAGACCACCAATGAAGCTTTAGGACTATAACAGGTGCATTATACACGTTAAGCAGCAAACTTTATTTCTCAACCTCCAGGGTACAGTAATATCTCTGTGGGTATTCCATGTTAAATTAAACACATTTGATTTCTTATTATTTTCTGTTCAAGCTTGTTGAGAGCCTCTGAATATCGCGGTGTTACTGTGGACAGTGGTAAATTTGCTGGTTGTATGATTGCCCCAAACATGTAACCATTTCACACTGAGGCTCTGCGGTTGGTTCTGAAAGAGCATTTACTTGTTAACAGCCATTTGTTTACAACTGCAAGGTATCATGGGCTACGGGACCCTTCATTAAACGAGATATCGCATAGATAGAGCACAGGGAGCATCAATTAATCAGATCTAACATTGTAACATCTCTCTTTCTTTCGGGAAAAGAAATAAATGTATTTAAAAGTCAAATTAGAGTCCATGAAAATTCAGATAACTCAATTAAAGTCTCTTTTCTCGCAATCTTAGAGAAATACTTAAATGAAATAAACTTCTGAATAGCAACACTTCTTGAATTATCACTTTAAAGTCAATTGATGAAGATAATACTGAACTTAATGTGCAACCGGCACTGATACTGGAACAGCATGTCCATGCATCAACTGTTCACTGCTACACAGTCTCTTTATGTCACATAGTCACTGAGGTAGGTAGGTCACTTTACAGCTCTGCCTCGTAGTGTCTTCTGAGGACTGACAGGGTTATCAGTCTTTGATAGGGACTACTGCTGCTGGTGACTGGGTCATCGGCTCTGCGTCGGTGTCATCGGCGTCGGTCGTGGTGACTTCATTGGAGCGCGTGGTGGTGTCACGGCTGTGCGTTGAGGGTTGACATCCTTCAACCTGCTTGTCTGTGACCTGGAGGCTGGAATCTCACAACATCACCCTTGTGAAGTGATGGTAGCTCTCTGGTACTCCTGTTGTAGTAAGACATTTGAACCGCTTTCTTTTCTACAAGTCTTTGTTTTACCTTGTGTTGTATTTCAGGTTTCAGCAGCTGTTTGGATACTGGTAACTGAGTTCTTGTTCTTCTACTGAAGAGGCGCTGTACTGGAGAAGAACCCATTTTCTCATTTGGAATGTTTCTCAACTCAAGGAGTGCTAAATATGGATCCGATTTAGCCTTATGAGATTTCTGCAGCATTGTCTTGGCTATCTTCACTGCACTCTCGGCTTTAGCATTGGATTGTACATATCCAGGAGAGCTGGTGTTGTGTTCAAATCCATATACTGAAGCAAAATCTATGAGAAACTTTGAGAGTTAAATGGAGGACCGTTGACAGTTATAACCATCTGTGGGGCTCCATGATGTGCAAAATGAGCCTTTAGCTTGGTGATTACTTAATTTCCTGCTTTACTATCAAGATGATCGATTTCGAAGAAATCAGAGTAGAAATCAACAATGATGAAGTAGTCTCTCTTGTCACACTCAAACAAGTCACATGCTACATACTGCCATGGTAGCTCTGGGATCTTGTGACTTATCATTGGTTCCTTGGTCTGGCTACACTGTTTGCTGTTACACACACTGCATTTGGCCACATAGTCCTCAATGTCACTGTACATGTTGGGCCAGTATACAGTCTCACGTGCCCATCTCACACATCCTTGTATACCAGTGTGACTGATGTGTAATCTCTCCGTAATCATGTGTCGCGCAGCTGTAGGCACAACAATTCTGTCAACTTTGAAGACTAGTCCATTTTGCACAGATAATTCTTCCTTGAAGGTGAAATATGGTCTCAAATGCACTGGGACACTGTGCAATTCTTCAGGCCATCCTTGCTGGATAACTTTCATGAGGTGTCGTACGTCTTCATCAGACTTTGTTGCTGACTGCAGATGTTCGAGTCTTTCACTTGACACTGCAATGTTTTCTGTCATGTCTAGGTTCTGTAGCTCTTTCTCCAGTGAAGTGAGGAAGATTTCTTCTTTCTCTATATCTTTCTCTGGTCTTGAGACGAAGGCTCGACTGAGCGTGTCGGCTAAGTACATCTCCTTGCCTTTCTTGTACACAACTTCGTACTCATATTTCTGCGTCCGGAGAAGCATTCTCTGTAGACGTTTCAGTGCAGACAGCAAACTCTTCTTGTGTATTGTTACAAGAGGCTGGTGGTCAGTCTCTACAACATTTCTTCCGTAAACATATCTCTCGAACTTCTCTAGCCCGAAAACCATCGCTAACATCTCTTTTTCTATTTGGGTGTATCCCTTCTCTGTACTGGTCAAGACCCTTGATGCATACTGGACTGGTTGTCCATCTTGGAATAGGCAGGCTCCTAGTCCACTTTCAGATGCATCACATTGAAGTGTTGTCGTCTGGCATTCGGTATCAAAATATCTAAGGACTGGAGGACTTGACAAGATCTTCTTGATGTCCTTGAAAGCTTGTCCGTGCACCTGTTCATCCCACCGGAAGTTGATATCCTTCTTCACCAACTCGCGTGGGGTGCAGATACTTCAGAGAGATTTGGAGCAAATTTCTGAAGGTGACCAACCATTCCTATCAGACGCTGTACTCCGCTTTTGTCTACTGGTGACAGCATCTTCTCAATGGCGTCGAGTTTACTTGGGTCAGCTCCCAGGCCTTTTTTGGATATCACGTGACCTAAGTAGTTGACTTGTGTCTTCTTCAGTTCTACCTTCTGTATGTTCAACTTCAGACCTGTCTCTCTGCAACGTTGAAACAGTTTTTCAAGATTTCTGTCATGATCTATGGAAGCTTCTTCAGGTGTCTTGCCTTTATCCCATACAAGCAGATCCTCATGCGCTGCAAAGACACTGTTCAGCTCTTTCAATGCATTGTCAATTCTTCGTTGAAATTCTTCTGGGGCTGGAGAAATACCAAACGGCATCCTTAACTATCCCAAACGGTGTCTCAAATGTAGTCAGGTAACTACTGTCATGGTCGAGGCTGACATGCCAAAACCCATTCTTGGCATCCAGGTGTGTGAAGTAGTAGGCTCCTTGTAGCTCAGGCAGAATATCATCAATGGTTGGAATTGAGTATTCATTCCTCATTAACGCCTTGTTCAAGGGTTTCGGGTCTATGCATAGTCTTACAGCTCCTGAGGGCTTCATAGCTACTGCTAGACTGCTGATCCAATCGGTAGGAGTGTCGACTGGTGTGATAATGCCTAACTTCGTGAGCCTATCAAGTTCATCTCTCACTGTGAGAGGCCACTTTCTGCATGGAAGCTTGACAGATGTCACTGAGTCGTCTGTCACTAAGTGTAGTTCACCTTCAAGTCGACCTTCACCTTTGAAGACCTCACTGTATTTCTTCAACAGCTCTTCACTGGTGTCATTCTTCACATCCACCTTGGCTATGTTCTCTCTGTTCACTGTGATCAGACGCATATGTTGGACCGCTCTAACTCCTAGTATAGACTTATAGTCCTGATCAACAATTACAAATCTCACTATGTAGCTTTCATCTGTCTTGGGATTTTTCACTGTGAAAATCTTCTGACCTTTTGTCTGCATTTCTGTCTTGTTGTACATGACTAGAGTTTTCTGTGTCTTCTCTGTGTTCTTGAGTTTTGTATCCTTTGTAATGTCAATGTAATCTTTGCAGGACATAACATTTGTTGTTGCAACACTGTCCAACTGGAAATTAATCATACATCCTTCCACATTCATGTTTGCACATATGGTCTTCTTATAGTCTCTCTCAGTGTTCATTGCTAGGATATAGTCATTTCCATCTTCATCAGAGCTATCATCTTCATTTTCCAATGAATGAACTGGCTGTGATTTTCTGTATCTACACTTCTTCTTTCTTCTTCTTTTACTTTCGGCTGCTCCCTTCAGGGGTCGCCACAGCAAACCATCCGCCTCCATCTCACCCTGTCCTCTGCATCTTCTTTTCTGACTCCAACGACCTTCATGTCTTCCTTCACCACATCCATAAATCTCTTCTTTGGTCTTCCTCGAGGCCTTCTGCCTGGTAGTTCCAACCTCAGCATCCTACTGCCAATATACTCACTATCCCTCCTCTGTACATGTCCAAACCATCTCAATCTAGCCTCTGTGACTTTGTCTCCAAAACATCTTACGTGGGCTGTCCCTCTGATATACTGATTACGTGATATATCCCTCTGATCATTTCTGATCCTATCCATCCTCGTTACTCCCAGAGAGAACCTCAACATTTTCATCTCCGTGACCTCCAGCTCTGCCTCCTGCCTTTTCCTCAGCTCCACTGTTTCTAAGCCATACAACATCGCTGGCCTCACCACCGTCTTGTACACTTTTCTCTTCATTCTTGCTGACACTCTCCTATCACACATCACACCGGACACTTTTCTCCAACCATTCCAGCCTGCCTGCACACACTTCTTCACCTCTTTTCCACACTCTCCATTGCTCTGGATTGTTGAGCCTAAGTACTTAAAATCCTCCACCTTCGTTATCTCTGTTCCCTGTAACATCACTGTTCCTCTTGGGTCCTTCTCATTCACACACATGTATTCTGATTTTCTGAGGCTAACCTTCATTCCTCTCCTTTCCAGGGCATACCTCCACCTCTCTAGATTTTCCTGCACTTGTTCTCTGCTCTCACTACAGATCACAATGTCATCTGCAGACATTACAGTCCATGGAGATTCTTGTCTCACCTCATCTGTCAGCCTGTCCATCACCATAGCAAACAAGAAGGGGCTCAGAGCTGACCCTTGATGCAGTCCCACCTCCACCTTGAACTCTTCTGTCACACCGACAGCACACCTCACCACTGTCTTACATCTCTCATACATGTCCTGCACCACTCTAACATACTTCTCTGCCACTCCAGACTTCCTCATGCAATACCACAGTTCTTCTCTTGGCACCCTGTCATATGCTTTTTCCAGATCAACAAAGGCACAATGTAGCTCCCTCTGACCTTCTCTGTACTTCTCTATTAACATCCTCAAAGCAAACATTGCATCTGTGGTGCTCTTTCTTGGCATGAAACCAAACTGTTGTTCACAAATGCTGACCTCTGCCCTTAGTCTAGCTTCCACTATTCTTTCCCATAACTTCATCGTATGGCTAATCAACTTTTTCCCTCTGTAGTTGCCGTAACTCTGCACGTCTGCCTTGTCCTTAAAAATGGGCACCAGCACACTTCTCCTCCACTCCTCCAGCATCTGCTCACTCTCTAGGACCTTGTTGAATGTTCTTGTCAGAAAATCTACTGCTACCTCTCCTAGACACTTCCATACCTCTACAGGTATGTTATCAGGACCAACTGCCTTTCCATTCTTCATCCTCTTCAATGCCCTTCTCACTTCACCCTTACTGATCTTTGCTACATCCTGCTCCTCAATGGTCACCTCTTCTACTCCACCCTTACTGATCTTTGCTACATCCTGCTCCTCAATGGTCACCTCTTCTACTCTTTTTTCTCTCATTTTCCTCTTTCATCAGCTCTTCAAAGTGCTCTTTCCATCTTCCCAGCACACTTCTGTCATCAGTCAATACATTTCCCTCTCTGTCCTTTATCAATCTAACTTGCTGCATGTCCTTCCCATCTCTATTTCTCTGCTGTGCCAACCTCATCTCATCTTCTTCCGCTTAGTCCGGGGTCGGGTCGCGGGGGCAGCAACCTTAGCAAAGAGGTCCAGACATCCCTCTCCCGAGCCACTTCCTCCAACTCTCCCGGGGGGACACCGAGGCGGTCCCAGACAAGCCGAGAGACATAGTCCCTCCAGCTGTTCTAGGTCGACCCGGGTCTCTTCCCGGTTGGACATGCCCGAAACACCACACCAGGGAGGCGCCCAGGGGCATTCTAACCAGATGCCCGAGCCACCTCAACTGGCTCCTCTCAATGCGGAGGAGCAGCGGATCTACTCCGAAGCTCTCCCGGATGGCGGAGCTTCTCACCCTATCTCTAAGGGAGAACCCGCCACCCGGCTTAAGGAAGCTCATTTCAGCCGCTGTATCCGTGATCTTGTTCTTTCGGTCATTACCCAAAGCTCGTGACCATAGGTGAGGGTTGGAACGTAGATCGACTGGTAATTGAGAGCCACTTTGCGGCTCAGCTCCTTTTCACCACACGACCGGATCACAGGCACCGCTTAACAGCAGAGGCTGCAGCGATCCGCCTGTCGATCTCTCGCCTCCATCCTTCCCTCACTGCAAACAAGACCCCAAGATACTTAAACTCCTCCACTTGGGGCAGGACCTCATCCCCGACCCAGAGGGTGCATTCCACCATTGTCCGACTGAGAACCATGGCCTCGGACTTGAGGTACTGATCTTCATCCCGGCTGCTTCGCACTCAGCTGCCATAATCGCCTCCAATGAGAGCTGGAGGGCTCCGACTCTGATGAAGCCAAAGGACAACATCATCCGCAAAAAGCAGAGATGATATCCGATGGCCACCAACCAGAACCCTCATCGCCGACCGCTTAGAAATTCTGTCCATAAAAATTATGAACAGAATCGGTGACAAAGGACAGCCTTGGCGGACTCCAACTCCCACCGGAAACGAATCCTGAAGCGTTGTTACTAATACGACTAAACTCTGGCTCCGTGATACAGCCGACCGAATAGCTCGTGAGTAACGGATCCGGGAACGCCGCATTTCCGAGCACGCCCCACAAGATCTTTCGAGGGACACGGTCGAAAGCCTTCTCCAAATCCACAAAGCACATGTGGACAGATTGGGCAAACTCCCATGCCCCTCCAGAATCCTGTGGAGCGTATAGAGTTGGTCAAGAGTGCTGTGCCAGGACGAAAACCACATTGTTCCTCCTGAACTGGAGGTTCGACTATCGGGTCGGATCCTCCTCTCTAGTACCCCTGCATAGACTTTACCAGGTAGGCTGAGGAGTGTAATTCCCCGATAATTGGAACACACCCTCCGGTCCCCTTCTAAAAATTGGGACCACCACCCCAGTTTGCCAATCCAGAGGTACAGCCCTCGATGACCACGCCGATGTTGCAGAGACGTGGTCAACCAAGACAGTCCTACAACATCCAGAGTCCTGAGGTATTCCGGGCGGATCTCGCCCAACTCCCGGAGCCTCGACCACCGAGGAGCTTTTTGACAACCTCAGTGACCTCCACTCCAGTGATGGGCGGACCTCACCCGAACCCCCAGGGTCTTCCTCTTCCACGGAGGGCGTGTTGGTGGGATTGAGAAGGTCCTCAAAGTATTCCCTCCACCTCTCAACAACATCCTCAGTCAAGGTAAGCAGCTCCCACCTCCACCGTAAACAGTGTTTGTGAAGAACTGCTTCCTCCTGAGGCGCCGGATGGTGGCCCAGAACCTTTTGAGGCCAACCGATAATCACTCTCCAGGCCCTCACCGAACTCCTCCCACGCCCGAGATTTTTGCATCTGCGACAGCCTCGGTTGCAGCACGCTTGGCCTGCCGGTAACTGCTTGCTGCCTCAGGAGTCCCCACAGGCTAATAAAACCCGATAGGCCTCCTTCTTCAGTTGGACGGCCCCTTCACCGCAGGTGTCCACCACCGGTTCGGGATTACCGCCACGACAAGCACCGACGACCTTACGGCCACAGCCATGGGCTGCCGCCTTCAGCAATGGAGGCACGAAACATGGCCCATTCAGATTCCATGTCCCCCCGCCCCTCCGAACGTGGTTGTAGCTCTGCCGGAGGTGGGAGCAAAGGCCTCGGACAGGGGGCTCCGCCAAACGCTCCCAGCAGACCCTGATTACACGCTTGGGCCTGCCAGGTCTGGAAGGCAACCTCCCACACCACCGAAGCTAACTCACCACCAGGTAGTGATCGGTAGACAGCTCAGCTCCTCTCTTCACCCGAAAGTGTCCAGAACATATATCGCAAGTCCGATGACACGACTACAAAGTCAATCATCGACCAGCACCTAGGTGTCCTGGTGCCAAGTGCACTTATGGACACCCTTATAAAATTAACATGGTGTTCGTGGATAGACAAATCCTATGATGAGCACAGAAGTCCAACAACGACACACCATTCGGATTCAGACTGGAGAGGCCAGACTACCGATCACACCTTCCAGGTCACACTATCGTTGCCCACATGGGCATTGAAGTCTCCTCTAAGACAACGAGCGAAGTCTCCCGAGGGAGCCGCTCTCCAACACCCCCCAAAGACTCCAAAAGGGTGGGTACTCTGAACTGTCATTTGGTGCATAAGCACAAATAACAGTCAGGCCCCGTCCCCCACCCGAAGACGGAGGGAAGCTACCCTTTTCGGCCAACCGGGAGAACCCTGAACATTTGGGCACCGAGGACGGGGGCAACAAGAATACCCACACCGCTCGCTTCTCTCCCCATGAGCAACTCCAGAATAGAAGAAGGTCCAGCCTCTTCGAGATGGATGGTTCCAGAGCCTCAAGCTATGCGTTGAGGTGAGCCCGACTATATCTAGTCGGTATCTCTCCACCTCACGCACCAAATCGGGCTCCTTTCCTCGCCAGAGAGGTGACATTCCATGTCCCGAAGGTCAGAGTAAGCAGCCGAGGATCAGTCCGACAGAACCCATGCCTTCGGCTGCCACCCAACTCACACTGCACCCGACCCTAAAACTCCTCCCACGGGTGGTGGGTCCATGGGAGGCGGACCCATGTCTCCTTTTTCGGCTGGGTCCGGCCAGGCTCCATGGGCATAAGCCCACCACCAGGCGCCGCTCTCGAGCCCCTCCTGGGCCTGGCTCCAGGAGGGAACCCACGACCCGCGTCCGGGCAAGGGAGACTGATTCCTCTGTTGTTTTCTCATGTCTTAGGGGTCTGTTTTGAATCGCACTTTGTCTGGACCTTCACCCCGGACCTGTTTGCCTTGGGTGACCCTACCAGGGGCATTTGCCCCCGACAACATAGCTCCTAGGATCATTAGGTCACGCAAACCCCTCCACCACGATAAGGTGGCGATTCGAGGAGGGGCTGTGCCAACCTGTATAGATCATTTTCTCCTTCTTACTGTCCAACCTATCATACAAGTCATCATATGCCCTCTGTTTGGCCTTAGCCACTGCTACTTTCGCCTTACGCTGTGTCTCCCTGTACTCCTGTTTACTCTCTTCGATCCTCTCTATGTCCCACTTTTTCTTAGCTAACCTCTTCCTTTGTACGCACTCCTGCACTTCCTCATTCCACCACCAAGTCTCCTTATCTACTTTCCTTCCAGAGGACATACCAAGTACTCTCCTACCTGTGTCGCTGATCACATTTGCTGTGGTTGTCCAGTCATTTGGAAGCACTTCCTGGCCACCCAAAGCCTGTTTCAACTCCTCTTTGAAGACAACATGACACTCTTCCTTTTTCAACTTCCACCACTCTGTCTTCTGTTCTGCCTTTGCCTTCTTCACCTTCTTCACCATCAGCGTCATCCTGCATACCACCATCCTATGCTGTTTAGCAACACTCTCATCCACTACTACATTGCAGTCACTGACTTCCTTCAAATTACATCGCCTACACAAGATGTCGTCTACCTGTGTGCTCCTACCTCCACTTTTATCAGTCACCCTATGCTCCTGTTTCTTCTGGAAGAAAGTATCTACACATGGGGCTGAAATGATTTCTGTATTTGCAGATACTACATGTTTTCCCATATGCTGGACAAGTCTTGGGCGGACAGTCTGTTCCACAATACTTGCAAACTCTAGTTTTTTTTTCCTTTCTTTGGATATATTTTGATCTTTTCATTCTTTTCAGGTTTCTTGAATTTCTTCTTTTTCGCTACAGCATATACTTCATCTTGACTTGATGTTGCATTCATAGCTTTGGTTTGATCTTGACTTGCTTCATATGCCCTATAAGTATCAATGTAGTTGGCTAGACTGAGGTTTCTGACTTCTAGAAGTTTACTTCTTAGTGCTTCATCCCTAACACCTACAACTATCTGTTCTTTGAGTAAACTGGCCTCCATCTCAACATAATTACATGATCTGATCAGTCTTCTGAGATGTGTAACATAACTGTCAATGTTCTCATTTTGTTGCTGGTGTCTGTTATGGAATACATAACCTTCATAGGTCTCATTAACCTTTCCTAGACAGAATTCAACCTTCTGTAGTACAACAGCAATATCATCTCTCTCTGCATCATTCTCAAATGACAGTCCATCATATATATCAAGAGCATCACTTCCGATACATGTCAACAGGATGGATGTTCTAAACTGATTTTCTTCATCAGACAAACGCGTTACAATTTCATAATTGTCCCACATCCGACGAAATCTCTTCCAGTTGGTAGCTAAGTTACCTTTCAGATCCAGTTTAGCTGGTAAGGGAACGTTCATGCGTCGCCTCTGGTTACCATGTGCCTGAGCATTCTGGCTGTTTGCCTGTTCATCGCCCGCGCCATTTTCCTCCACATGACCTTCCATCGTTATCACGCTGCGAACGCTCAAACCCGCTGACGAGAGCTTAATTTCATAGTTTAAAGAGTCCTACTCACTTCTGACACCGTTTCATTTGTGTATGTCTGTTGGAATGGCTACGCCACTTCTAAAATAACATAAATGATGATAAGACGGGAGCGATGCTTCACCCGGCATTTACTTGTTAACGGACATTTGTTTACAACTGCAAGGTATCATGGGATACGGTATCCTTCATTACACGAGATATCGCTAGATCACAGGGAGCATCAATTAATCAGATCTAACATCGTAACAGACGGGAAACTGAACAAGCACGATCCTATCCTGTGATGTATTGGCACAATCTGCCACTGTGCACCTTTAAGGCAGAGCTCTGAACCAGGATTAACTCTATTAATACATTTCAGCTCTTATGAATGTATATGCCGAAATTCTTGTGCTCGCTCAGGTTATGCTTGTATGGGAAATTCTTTCATGCTTATGAGTATCAAATCAGAGCTCCTTACTTTTACTTCTAGATGGGATTTATTTCTGACTGCTCAAGTAACAAAATTAAATATTTATTTTCTTCAAAAATGTTTAAAAAAAAACAACAATTTAACATCTTTACTTTGAAATAAAGTGTGTGTGTGTGTGTGTGTGTGTGTGTGTGTGTGTGTGTAGAATTTGTCTTCCACTCTGCTTTTAGAGCACGACTTCATTCACCCTGGTCTTCAGATCTCCTATAAGTCTGACTGCAATCATAAGATGACCAGAACGTGGCATCACAGAGTGGAGTGTACAGGCATCCGGACAGAGACGGTTATCATGATCATCCTTCTATCACTTTAATCATCATCACCATTTTATCACTCTAATTATCATCACTCCAGTATCACTCTAATCATCACTCTAATATCACTCTAATCATCATAATCACTCTAATATCACTCTAATCATCATAATCACTCTAATATCACTCTAATCATTATCACTCCTATCACTCGAATCATCATCACTCTAATATTACTCTAATCATTATCACTCTTAGATCACTCCAATCATCAGCACTCTTATATCCCTCAAATTAATATTGCAGTAATGTTACTCATCATCTTGTCGATCACTCCAAACATTCTTACTCTTATATCGTTCCTTTATCTTGTCATCATCCTCATCATCATCATCAGCAGCAGCAGCAGCAGCATCTTCATCATCTAGCTCCACTTTATTCGGGGTCTGATCATGATGGCAGCAGTCTAAGCAGTGAGGTCCAGACATCCCTCTCCCCAACCACTTCCTCCAGCTCTTCTGGGCAAACCCCGAGGTGTTCCCGGACCAGCCAATAAATGTAATCCCTCCAGCATGTTCTAGGTCGACCCCAAGGTCTCTTCCCGGTTGAACATGCGAGAAAGACCACACGAGAAACAAGTTCAGGAACATTCTAACCAGATACCCAAGCCAACTTGACTGGCTCCTCTCATTGCGGAGGATCAGCAGTTCTACTCTGAGCTCCTCCAAGATGGCTGAGCTTCTAACCTTATCACTGATGGAGAGCCCTGCCACCCTGTGAAGGAAACTCATTTCAGCTGCTTGTATCCACAATCTTGTTATGTCAGTTACTACCCAAAGCTCATGACTATAGGTGAGGGTTGGAATGTAGATCGACTGGTAAATTGAGTGCTTTGCCTTGCAGCTCAGCTCCATCTTCACCATGACGGACCGGTACAGGCTTTGCTTTACAGCAGGGACTGCAGTGATCCACCTGTCGATCCACTGCTCCATCCTTCCCTCATCCATAAACAAGACCCAACATACTTGATCTCCTCCACTTGGGGCCAGATCTCATTGCAGACCCAGAGGGTGCATTCCATCCTTTTCCGGCTGAGAACCATGGCCTGGGACTTGGAGATGCTGATTCTCATCCCGGCCACTTCATACTCGGCTGTGAATCGCTCCAATGAGAGCTTGAGGTCCTGGACTGATGAAGGACAATGTCATCCCCAAAAAGCAGAGACAAGATCCGATGGCCACAAAACCAGAACTTCTCAAGGCTGCGACTGTGCCTAGAAATTCTGTTCATAAATATTATGAACACAATTGGTGACAAAGGACAGCCTTTGCTGAGTCTACCCCTCACCAAAAACAAATTCAACCTGTTGCTGCTAATGCGGACCACGCTCTGGCTTCGATGATACAGAAACTGAATTGTCTGTAGCAATGGGTCCGGTACACCGTACTCCTGGAGCATGCCCCACAAAATAACCCAAGGGACATGGTCAAAAGCCATCTCTAAATAAAAAAAACACATCTGGACAGATTGGGCAAACTCCCATTGCCCCCTCCTGGGTCCTATAGAGCATATAGAGTTGGTTAAGAGTGCCGTGGCCAGGATGAAAACCAGATTGTAGCTGCTGAATCTGAGGTTTAACCATTGGTTGGATCCTCCTCTCCAGTTCCCCTGTATAGACCTACCCGGGTAGACTGAGGAGTGCGATTCCATAATAATTGGAACTCACCCTCTGGTCGGGCGGCAACATGTTTGGCCTGCCGGTACCTGTCTGCTGCCTCGGGACTCCCACATGCCAAATAATACCTGATAGGAATTCTTTTTCAGCTGGATGGCCCCCTTCACCGTAGGTGTCCACCACCAGCTTCAGAGGTTAGCGCCACAACAGGCACCAATGTCCTTTTGGCCACAGCTATGGGCTGCTGCCTCAACAATGGAGGCACAAAACATGGCTCATTCAGATTCCATGTCACCCTTCAGGATGTGGTTGTATCTCTCCCGGAAGTGGGAGTTAAAGGCCCCTCTGATAGGAGACGCTAACTACTCACTTGGGCCTGCCAGGTGTGGAGTGGGGCCTCTCGCTCCTAATGGAGCCCACTCACCACCAGATGGTGATTGGTTGACAGTTCATCTCCCCTCAACATCCAAGTTTCTAGAACATGCGGCCACAAATCTGGTGACACAACTACAAAGTAGATAATTGAACTACGGCATAGGGTGTCCTGGTGCTAAGTGTGCTTATGGACACCCTTATGTTCAACATGGTGTTTGTGATGGATAAACCGTGATGAGCACAGAAGTCCAACAACGAAACACCATTTGAGCTGAGACAGAAGAGGCCATGCCAACCAATCACTTCATTCCAGGTCACACTGTCCAAGAAGGGTGGGTACTCTGAACTGTCATTTGGTGCATAAACACAAACAACAATTAGGACCCATCCCCCCAGCCGACGGTAACCGGCTCGCTGTCTCTCCCCATGAATGGAATAAGGTTCAGCCCCTCCTAAGATGAGTGGTTCCAAAGCCCAAGTGATGCGTTGAAGTGATTCCAACTATATCTCGTAGATATCTCACCACCTAATGCACCAGCTCAGGCTCCTTACCCACCAGAGAGGTGACATTCCATGTCCTAAGAACCAGAGTCAGTAGCCGAGGATTGGTCCGACATAACCCATGCCTTCCGTTGTCACATTATACCAAACCCATATGGCCACTCCCACATGTGGTGGGTCCATGGAAAGGGCTCCTTCAAGCCCCGCCCCCACACTTCGCTCCAGGGGGGACACCGGTGACCCATGACCGGGCAAGAGAAACTGTATCCTCTTATGTTTCTCCATAGAGGTTTTTTTTTAACCTTGCTTCGTCTGGACCTTCACCAAAGACCTGTTTGCCTTGGGTGATCCTACCAGGGGATTAATGCCTCCGACAACATAGCTCCTAGGATCATTAGGACACGCAAACCCTTCCACCACGATAAGGTGTCGATTCTTTTATATAACTCTGGTAATTATTTAACTCTTTCCATTATTTCTCTCATTTCACTCTCACCCTTTTTATTTTTATATTCCTGTCTACATTATTCATTTCATATGCACTCACTATTATTACAATTAACTCATGTGTAACTTTCATCGTGGTAATAAACAATACACACAACATACACTTTTATCTTCATTATCAGTAAATGTAAATGTGTTGAGTTTATTATTTCCTCAGATTGATTGGTCTATGATGAAGCTCATGTAAGTGTTATGATCATTGCAGGTTTCCTTCACTGTACGTTTGAACGCGACTGAATGTCTGGATGGCTCTAAGTCATTTAATATCATCATGAAGGGAATTAAAGAAACTGTGAATGTTACTGTGGAAACACTTTGTAACTGTGAATGTGATGATGTGGAGAAGAACTCATTAAAGTGTACAGGGACTGGAACATTCGAATGTGGAGTCTGCAGGTAGTGTAGTCTCAGCCCACAGTTCCCTTTTCTGCAGATGAGGGGAAGTGCACTAACCAATCCTGGTGCATATATACTGCACATCATTAATATAAAAGATCTAAATGTTGATGTAAGAGGAAAAATAATGGATTTTATACTGATTTCGTCTGTGTGTGTGTTTCAGTTGTAATAACGGTTATTTAGGTCAGCGTTGTGATTGTAAGACCAATGAGCATGACATGCGAATGCTCTGTCGCTCTGGCAATGGTTCCGAGTGTAATGGTAACGGTGAATGCAAGTGTGGAAAGTGTGAGTGCAACCGGCAGTTCAGCGGGACACACTGCGAGTGTAACAATAGCAACTGTACTCGAGGCAAAAACCAGAAGCTCTGTAGCGGTGAGTCCTGCAATCACAATTCAAGCAGATTTACTGTGAAATGTTCCACCAGCAAATTAAACAAAATAAAGAAATGTAAATCACACATTTTAACTTTTAGGTGTTTCATGCAAATTCTAATTTACATCCCCATATTTACCTAAGGGCAGTGGTGGCCTGGTGGTAAGATACTGGATCACTGATCCCAAGGTTAGGGGTTCAAGCCCCACTCTAAGCAGGTTGTCACTGTTCCCCCAGTACACTAACTGGGTTATCAAAGGGCTGGCTGTGTCTCTCACCATCTGTGGCGGAGGTTCATGTAAAACAGGGGTCGGCAACCCACGGCTCTAGAGCTGCATGCAACTCTTTAGTGGCTCCCTAGAGCTTTTTCAAAAATGTCTGAAAATGGAAAAAGCTGGGGAAGGGGTATTTTTTGTTTGTTTGTTTGTTTTAATGTGGTTTCTGTGGGAGGTCAAGCCTGCCAAACATTCTTAACATTTTCCAATGTTTAAAAATTTGTATAAAAAAACATTAGGGCTACATTTGAAAATTTCTGTCAATGAAGATTTGCGTCATAGCCTGCGGCACACGTTTTCAGCATGACACTTCATTGCCAATGTGGAAGGATTTCCTTCATGTTTGCTTTGTAATGAGAAGCTGTCAAATGACAAAAAGAGTCATTTGGAAAGACATTTCCATGGAAGGCATGCTAAGTTTGCAGCCGACCACCCAGTTGGGATTGAGAGAAAAAGTGTGATTGCAGTATTACTGGAGAAATTAGAGGAGAGCAAAGATAGATTTAAGAAGTGGATTGCATCTCCAAACTCCACTACTGCTGCTCGTTTTGTTGCAAGCCAAGAGATAATAAAGCGTGGAAAACCATACACAGGTGGTGTTGACATGAAGGATTCATTCATTAAAATATCAGAGCACCTATTTTCAGACTTCAAGAACAAAACAGAGATAATACAGAAAATTAAAGACATGCCCCTCTTTGCAAAGATAGTGAAGGAAAAGGGCCATTAAAATGCAGGCAATATGATAATGATAATATAGATAATATACACTCATAGCCCGTGTTGCCTTCATATAAGGCTTATTTATCTTGTAATTTTTTTGCGGCTCCAGACATATTTGTTTTTATGTTTTTTTTTTGGTCAAATATGGCTCTTTGAACAATTTGGGTTGCTGACCTCTGATTTAAAAAAAAAACATTGCTGACTTTCATCAAGAGGAGCTACACAGCCATCAGCGTGTTTCTGCCCCGTGATGGACTGGCAAGCTGTCCGGGGTGTACTCTGTACTTGCCCAGAGTCAGGTGAGAAGGGCATCATCCTCCTCGTGATCATACTTAGGATTAAACTCTTCAAAAAATGAAAGAATGAATATTTACACATAAATAAACACACATGGTGTTTACATGCTGGCTCAGAACCTGCATTTAGGTAGGATTAATGAAACATTTGATAAGGAATGTTTACATTTTTATGTATTTATACAATACAGTCGGCCCCCAACTTACGAAATTAATCTGTTCCAGAGCCCTTTTCGTATAGTGGGTATTTCGTAAGTAGGGGCTGCATCTTTCATGCTAAACGCCTAATTCGTTCCAAGGCTCCAGTCTTTGGACTGGATAAACCCCATAAACCCTTCAAAATTATAAAAGTACACCAATTTTGTATGAAATATGTGTTAAAAGTAAAAGAAAATTATTTATTAGACTATTTAAACATTTTATTAACATATTAAACCATTTAATTAACATATTTATTACTTAAACCATGATTAAACATTTTTATTAACACACACACACACACACACACACACACACACACACACACACACACACACACACACACACACACACAGACGCATGATAATCTTCTTCTTTTCCTTTCGGCTTTTCCCTTCAGTGGTCGCCACAGCGAATCATCTGCCTCCATCTCACCCTATCCTTTGCATCTTCTTCTCTTATACCAGCTACCTTCATGTCCTGCTTCACTATATCCATGAAACGTCTCTTTGGTCTTCCTCTGGGCCTTCTGCCTGGTAGTTCCAACCTCAGCATCCTACTATCAATATACTCACTATCCCTCCTCTGTACATGTCCAAACCATCTCAATCTAGCGTCTCTGACTTTGTCTCCAAAACCTCTTACATGTGCTGTCCCTCTGATGTGCTCATTCCTGATCCTATCCATCCTCGTTACTCCCAAAGAGAACCTCAACATTTTCATCTCTGCTACCTCCAGCTCTGCCTCCTGTCTTTTCCCCAGGGCCACTGTCTCTAAACCATACAACATCGCTGGCCTCAACACCGTCTTGTACACTTTTCCTTTCATTCTTGCCGATACCCTCCTATCACACATCACTCCGGACACTTTTCTCCAACCATTCCAACCAGCCTGCACACGCTTCTTCACCTCTTTTCCACACTCTCCACTTCTCTGGATTGTTGACCCTAAGTACTTAAAATCCTCCACCTTCGTTATCTCTTCTCCCTGTAACCTCACCGTTCCTCTTGGGTCCTTGTCATTCACACACATTTATTCTGTTTTACAGAGGCTAACCTTCATTCCCCTCCTTTCCAGGGCATACCTCCACCTCTCTAGATTTTCCTGCACTTGTTCTCTGCTCTCACTACAGATCACAATGTCATCTGCAAACATCATAGTCCATGGAGATTCTTGCCTAACCTCGTCTGTCAGCCTGTCCAACACCATAGCAAACAAGAAGGGGCTCAGAGCTGACCCTTGATGCAGTCCCACCTCCACCTTGAACTCTTCTGTCACACCGACAGCACACCTCACCACTGTCTTACATCTCTTATACATGTCCTGCACCACTCTAAAATACTTCTCTGCCACTCCAGACTTCCTCATACAATACCACAGTTCCTCTCTCGGCACCCTGTCATATGATTTGTCCAGATCCACAAAGGCACAATGCAGCTCTGTCTGACCTTCTCTGTACTTCTCTATTAACATCCTCAAGGCAAACACTGCATCTGTGGTTCTCTTTCTTGGCATGAAACCAAACTGTTGTTCACAAATGCTGACCTCTGCCCTTAGTCTAGCTTCCACTATTCTTTCCCATAACTTCATCGTATGGCTCATCAACTTTATCCCTCTGTAGTTGCCACAACTCTGCACGTCTCCCTTGTTCTTAAAAATGGGCACCAGCACACTTCTCCTCCATTCCTCTGGCATCCTCTCACTCTCTAAGACCTTGTTGAATGTTCTTGTCAGGAAATCTACTGCTACCTCTCCAAGATACTTCCATACCTCCACCGGTATGTCATCAGGGCCAACTGCCTTTCCATTCTTCATCCTCTTCAATGCCCTCCTCACTTCACCCTTACTAAGTTTTGCTACTTCCTGGTCCTCAACGGTCACCTCTTCTTCTCTTTTTTCTCTCTCATTTTCCTTATTCATCAGCTCTTCAAAGTACTCTTTCCATCTTCCCAGCATACTTCTGTCATCAGTCAATACATTTCCCTCCCTGTCCTTAATCACTCTAACTTGCTGCACGTCCTTCCCATCTCTATTTCTCTGCTGTGCCAACCTGTATAAATCATTTTCTCCCTCTTTACTTTCCAACCGCGCATACAGGTCATCATACGCCCTCTGTTTGGCCTTTGACACCGCTACCTTCGCCTTACGCTGTGTCTCCCTGTACTCCTGTTTACTCTCTTCGGTCCTCTCAATGTCCCACTTCTTAGCTAACCTCTTCCTTTGTACACATTCCTGCATTTCCTCATTCCACCACCAAGTCTCCTTATCTACTCTCCTTCCAGATGACACACCAAGTACTCTCTTACCTGTCTCCCTGATCACATTTGCTGTAGTTGTCCAGTCATCTGGAAGCACTTCCTGGACACCCAGAGCCTGTTTCAACTAGGACAATACGACACTCTTTTTTAACTTTGTCTTCTGCTCTGCCTTTGCCTTCTTCGGCTTCCTCACCATCAGCGTCATCCTGCACACCACCATCCATTGCTGTTTGGCAACACTCTCACCCGCTACTACTTTGCAGTCACTGACTTCCTTCAAACTGCATCGTCTACACAAGATGTAGTTTACCTGTCTGCTCCTACCTGCACTTTTATAAGTCACCCTGTGCTCCTGTCTCTTCTGGAAGAAAGTATTTACCACAGCCATTTCCATCCTTTTTGCAAAATCTATCAACATCTGTCCTTCTGTGTTCCTGTCCTGGATACCAAACCTGACAATCCCTTCCTCATCCCCTCTGTTTCCTGCACCAACATGTCCATTTAAGTCTGCACCAATGACCACTCTTTCACCTCTGGGGGTACTCTGCATCACTTCATCTAACTCACTCCAGAATCTCTCCTTCTCTTCTAGCTCACATCCTGCCTGTGGGGCATAAGCACTAACAACATTGAACATCACGCCTTCAATTTCTAACTTGAGACTCATCACTCTGTCTGACACTCTTTTCACTTCTAGAACATTCCTGACAAACCCCTCCTTCAAGATGACTCCTCCTCCATTTCTCTTCCCATCCACACCATGATAAAACAGTTTAAACCCTGCTCCTATGCTTCTAGCCTTGCTACCTTTCCACCTGGTCTCCTGAACACACAGTATGTCCACCTTCCTCCTCTGCATCATGTCAGCCAGCTCTCTACCTTTTCCTGCCATAGTTCCAACATTCAAAGTCCCTACTTTCAGTCCTAGACTCATACCTTTCCTCTTCTCTCTCTCTGCCTATGGACACACCTCCCGCCTCTTCTTCTTCAACGTCTTCGACCAACAGTAGTCCAATTTCCACCAGCACCCTGTTGGTTAACAGCACTGATGGCGGTCGTTGTTAACCCGGGCCTCGACCGATCCGGTATGACATTCTTTGTTATGACTCGCATATTTTATTTGGCATTTGTTTTACGCCGGATGCCTTTCCTGACGCAACCCTCTGCATATATCCGGGCTTGGGACCTGCGTGAGGGAGAGACACTGGTTTGTGCTCCCCCCTCCCTCATGGCTGCATTAAATTAATGTTAGAAATATTTACTACATAATGATTACTGGTGTATTGACATGCTTATGGCATCACTGGCCATTGCATATATGTGCTCTTTCTTTAGCGAGGAAACCCCCCCCCCCCTCCCACCCCAGGTAACTGGGTTATCAAAGGCTGGCCAAGTCTCTCACTGTCTATAGTGTGAGGCATGTAAAAGAATCATTGCTGACTTTCAACAAGAGTAACTACATAGCCGTCAGTGTGTTTCTGCCTTGCAGTGGCCTGGCGAGATGTCCAGAGTGTACTCTGCCCTCATCCGGAGATTGCTGGGATGGGCGTCAGCCTCCCCGCGACCCTAATTAGGATTAAGCGGTTACAGAAAATGAACTGAACTGAATTTTACAACTACATTTACACACAAACACACAACTAATTATAGTTGTCATTTTTTCATAAACATATATATATATAAAAACACTACTAGCATAACTTGCAAATAAGAAGATTATAGTAAATATAAAAATTCTGGTACAAACAAGTCTGTTTTTATTTCCATTATGTAAGTTGAATAGACCTCTTCATTGTTCATTATTCAGAAACACATCGAATAAACTAACACATGATCCAAGTGCCCCCAGTGCCCCTAACTGGGATATCGAAGGCCGGCTATGTCTGTCACCGTCGATAGTGAGAGTTTCATGTAAAAGAACGATTGCTGACTTTTGACAAGAGGAGCTGTACAGCCATCAGTGTGTTTTTGCACTGCGATAGCCTGGCAAGTTGTCCAGGGTGTACCCTGCCCTCGCCCAGAGTTGACTGAGATGGGCACCAGCCTCCCCGCGACCCTAATTAGAATTAAGTGGTTCAGAAAATGAATGAATGTAATCCAAACGTACATTAAGATTTTACAGTTTATTCTTTAATATCGAGCTCTGCCCTGTGACTCGAATACAATTTAATAAAGCTTGAAGGAGACTCTAAACCTTGACAAATTAAAATTTTCATGTGAATGTAAGATGTTGGAGATTTAGTCTGTCGGTATGAAGGAAAATCTTTCTGCGTGCTCAGCTCCTACACTTACAAAAAACTTTATACAATACTGACTTCAAAATGAAAACATTAAAATGATGAATGTTGGATTATATACTTAAAGATAATAGTGTGTTTGAGATGGTTAATGTTAAGGATGATAAGTTTTGTTGATATCATGTGCTGAAGATCGATAAGACAATCCAGTGGAACTAAGACCCACTTTTGTTTTAGTCAGACTCCACCCACATGACATTGTCATATGACTTTTGAGTAGCGCTCCAGTCTGTAGTTCTATCTGATGTATAATTTATACTGTACTGATGTTCTGAACTGTGTGTGTGTTTGTGTGTACGTTTCAGGTGAAGGAGACTGTAAGTGTAGTAAGTGTGTGTGTAATGCTAACTACACCGGTGAAGCATGTGACTGTCCCACAAACACGAGCGGCTGTATTCAGAGCAGCGGAAAGAAGTGCAGTGGCCGGGGAGAATGTAAATGTAACCACTGTGAGTGTGAAGAAGACTTCGTGGGAAATTTCTGCTCTCAGATCCATGAACCTTGCGCCAAATACAAGTGAATATCTTTTTGTTTCAGTATTTAATTTTTTTCTTAATGTGTTAAATTTGAATGAGAAATATATTGAATATCTGAATACTGAAGTGTCCTTGAGCAAAGTCCCGAGCCCCCAAGTGCTCCCCGGGTGGCCCAATGTGAGTGTGGTAGCCCACTGCTCGGTGTGTGTGTGTGTGTGTGTGTGTGTGTGTGTGTGTGTGAGAGTGCTCACTGTTTGTGTGTGTGTGTGTGTGTGTGTGTGTGTGTGTGTGTGTGTGTGTGTGTGTGTGTGTGTGTGTGGGTGTGCGTGTGGGTGTGCGTGTTTGTTTGTGTGCTCACTGTTTACATGTATGTGTGTGTGTGTGTGTGTGTGTGTGTGTGTGTGTGTGTGTGTGTGTGTGTGTGTAAGCACTCACTGTTTGTGTGTGTGTGTGTGTTTGGATGGATTAAATGCAGAAGATATAATGGGGGAAAGAAGAGGGAAATAATTTTCCTTATGGGATTGAGTCTATCAAATTCAGATTCAAAGTATAAGGTAATGAGGGTAAGGTAATGAGGTAATCAGGTTAAAGTAAAGAGGTTGAGATAATGAGGCTGAGGTAATGAGATTAAGGTAATGATGTAATGAGGATATGATGTAATGAGGTTAAGATAATGACGGTGGATAATGATGTAATGAGGTTGAGATAATGAGGTTGAGATAATGAGATTAATGTAATGATGTAATGAGGTTCAGCTAATGAGGTTCAGATAATGAGGTAGTGTGGTTGAGGTAATAAAGTTAAGGTAATTATGTAATGAGGTTAAATTAATGAGGTTAAGGTAATGATGTAATATGGTTGAGGTTAGGAGGTTGAAATAATGAGGTTAAGATAATGATGTAATGAGGTTGAGTCAAAGCCTTGACTCGGCAGTCATGCTAAACTAAGTGAGAGGTCTCACCAGTTGCTCGGGGATGCCACCTCTTAAATGCATGAGGCGGACCCTTTCGCAAATCATGGCCCACCTAAGGGGGGAATAGGTGGACGCCCACCTCTGCATTAGCACGTCTGACCTGGCAGAGAAGGCAGATTAGGTGATAGGCTATTCAAACTGGCATGGAAAGCTAGTTAGCACAGTTGTGTGGACAACTGTAAAAGGCAAAGTATATATGCAGCAGATACGTCTGGCCAGCCACTGCAGCTGAACATATCTCCAGTTGTCTTGACTCATCGTGCCATTGGATCAAGATGTGAGAAGCCAAGAGAGTGGGATAGATACAGCACATATCTCTCCCACTATAAAATCATGATGTGCAGGTGCCTAATAAATCATTCCTTTACAAAGACCTGTGGCGATGGGCAAGTGGCGAAGCAGTAGGACGGGATACACTGGTAGCTGTAGCCACAAACCTGCACACAGGCGGTCCAGGACTTTGGGCGCTCTCAGTTGGAAACAGAAGCAGCAACTGTGTGCATCCTGCATGACTGAGCGACCCTTTTTAGGACCACACTGCTCACCTTGAAAAGGGAAGGGGCTGGAAAAGGTGTCATAAAAATTGTCTGCTTTAGATAGCTCGGCCAGCTTTCTGCGGCTGGCGGGCATCCCATACAGCGGACGAATCACAAGAAGAAAACATAAAGAAAGCCTTAAACCTTGGTGCATGGAACATACGCATCATACTTAACAACTATACAAGAGAAAGACCAGAACACAGAATTGCCCTTGTAGCATGGGAGCTAGCACGTTACAATATTGACATTGCAGCTCTGAGTGAAACACGGCTTACAGAAGAACTAACTGAAACTGGTGCTGGTTTTGATCAGGAAAGGCAGAAGATCAACGTTGAGAATCTGGAGTGGACTTTGCAATAAAAGCACACATTGTATCCTAACTGGAAAACCTACTCAAAGGAGTGAATGACCGTCTGATGACACTTCATCTCCCCCTGGCTAAACAGCAGTATGCCACCATCATAAGTGCATATGCACCTACAATAACTAACACTGAGGAGATCAAAGATGAGTTCTATGAAGACCTTGAAGGAGTCATCAGTGCTATACCAGAAAAGACAAGATAATACTGATGGGGGATTTCAGTGCCCATGTCGGAAGGGACCATGAAGCATGGAAGAAAGTAATTGGACCAAATGGCCAGGCAACATGAATAGCAATGGCCTGAGGCTCTTAAATATATGTGATGAACACTAACTCAACATCACAAACACACTATTCAGGCAAGCTGACAAATATAAACCAACCTGGATGCACTCAAGGTCAAAACACTGGCACATGATTGATTACATCATAGTAAGGCAGCAGGCCATAAAAAGGTAAGAATCACAAGGGTGATGAGAGGTGCTGACTGCTGGACCAATCATAGATTGCTTCGGTCCAAACTCGTGCTCCAGATAGCTGCACCCAAGCATGTACAAATGGCTAAGCCACCAAAAAAGCCCAATGCTTATATGTACATGTAATATAAGCTATTCCTAATCTGACATTAGGAAAAAACTCAGCAGGAATGTGGATCAGTCAGTGGGTATCCTCAAATCCCCATCTAAGGATGTAGAGGAAGAGTGGAACACTTTCAAGAAGACTGTTCACCAAACAGCTGAAGCAACCCTTGGTATGGCCAAAAGACATCACCAAGAATGATTTGATGAAAATGATGTAGCACCTCAGGAGCTGCTTAGCCAAAACCATGGTATACACTTGATGTGGATAAAAGATAAAGGTTCAACATCGAAAAGAGCTAAGTACACAAAGGTAAGGAGCGAGGTTCAACACAGGCTGAGAGAGATGTGCGACACCTGGTGGAAAAGAAAACCTGAAAAAATGGAAGCATATGCAGAGCAGAATGACACAAAAAAGATTCTACAATGCAATGAAGGCCATATATGGACCAACTCTCCCTCACGTCAGACCAGGTGAGGAGACAGCTGAGGCGGCTAAATCAGAGGAAATCTGAAGGACCAGATGGCATCAGTCCCAGGCTGCTGAGGACCTGCGCAGACCAGCTCTGTGAGGTACTATGCTACCTGTACAACCTGAGCCTCAGCCTGGAGAAGGTTCCCGTCCTGTGGAAGACCTCCTGTGTGGTTCCGGTTCCCAAAACAGCTCAAGCGAAGGAACCAGCCCACTACAGACCTGTCGCCCTGACCTCCCACCTTATGAAGACCATGGAAAGGCTCCTCCTCGAACACCTCCGCTCTATGGTGAGTCCCACCTGAGACCCGCTGCAGTTTGCCTACAGACCCAACATCGGGGTAGAAGACGCTGTCATCTACCTTCTGCAGCGGGCACTCATCCACCTGGAGATCGCCGGCAGCGCTGTGAGGGTCATGTTCTTTGACTTCTCCAGCGCCTTCAACACCATCAGGCCAGCGCTTCTGCAGGGGAAGCTGGAGGACGTGGGAGTGGACGGGCATCTTGCTGCCAGGATTATCGACTACCTTACTAACCGTCCACAGTACGTGCGGCTGCGCGGCTGTAAGTCAAAGGTGGTAGTCTGCAGCACGGGGGCACCGCAGGGCACCGTCCTCTCACCCTTCCTTTTCAACATTTACACCTCGGACTTCATCTATAGCACAGACAGCTGCCACCTCCAGAAGTTCCCGGACGACTGCGCCATCGTGGGCAGTGTGTCACAGGGGAACGAGCTGGAGTACCGGTCGGTCATCGTTGACTTCGTGGACTGGTGTGAGCGAAACCACCTGTGCTTGAACACTAGGAAGACGAAGGAGATGGTGGTCGTCTTCAGAAGAAGCACTCTAACACACACACACACACACACACACACACACACACACACACACACACACACACACACACACACACACTAGTGAACGTCCAGGGACAGGACATTGAGACAGTGGACAGTTTCAAATACCTGGGCGTTCACCTTAACAATAAACTTGACTGGTCCAGCAACACCAACGCCCTGTACGGAAGGGCCAGAGTCGCCTCCACCTTCTGAGGAGACTCAGGTCCTTCGGAGTATGCAGACCTCTGCTCAGGACTTTTTATGACTCTGTGGTAGCCTCTGCAATCCTCTACGCTGCCATCTGCTGGGCCCCGGGCAGCACAGAGCGTAACAGAAAGAGACTGAACAAGCTGGTCAGGAGGGCCAGCTCTGTCCTCGGCTGCCCACTGGACTCTGTGGAGGAGGTGAGTGAGAGGAGGATGGTAGCAAAGCTCACATCCATCCTGTTCAACAGCTCTCACCCACTGCACCAGACTGTAGAGGAGCTAAGCAGCTCCTTCAGTGGACGACTGAGACATCCTCAGTGCAGGAAGGAGCGCTACCGCAGGTCGTTCATTCCCACCGCTGTCAGACTGTACAACGCCACTTTGTAACTGTCTGTGAAAATACCGGTTATGTGCAATAAAAACCCCGTGCACTTTAATCAACCACATCTACCCCACTGACTGTGAACCATATCAACCCATCTACTCTGCACTCAGATACATATACACTTGAATATCAGCCAGTCTACAAAGTTGTTCCCTTCTTTTCTTTTATTGTTTATTAATTTATACTATTTATATATCTATTTATTTATTTACTTATATAATATATATGTATGTGTGTATTATTGTATATGTATCTATTTTTGCACCCCCTACTGATAGTACCTCAAGAGCCTGTAACAGTGAATTTCTCCATTGTGAGATTAATAAAGCTGTATCTTATCTTATCTTATCTTATCTTATCTTAATTTTTGTTGATGACCGCGCATCACTTGCCCACTCAGAAGAAGACCACCTCCGGCTGATAATGAACCATTTCTCTTCAGCATGTAGATGATTTGGCCTCATTATCAGCCTCAAGAAGACTGAAGTGATGTATCAGCTAGCTCCTCAGAAAGTCTATTTCAAGCCCACCATCACCATCAAAGACATAAGGCTAAATGTGGTCGACAGATTCACTTATCTGGCAAGCATCCTGTCTAAATCAGTCTCCCTGGAGGATGAGGTGAACCATCGCATTGCCAAAGCAAGTAATGCTTTTGAGCGCCTCAGAGGAAAGCTGTGGGATAAGAGGGTATTAAAGCGGAAAAACTTCAGGTATACAGAGCAGTCATCATACTGACACCCCTCTATATCTGTGAAACATGGACACCATAATAAAGAAACTTGATAATTTCCATTTCAGCTGCATCCACAAAATCTTGAGTATCCACTGGCAGAACAATGTTCCAAATACTGGAGTTCTGCACAGGGCAGGAATTCCTGGCATATAATCCTTTCTGATAAAATCGCAACTCAGATTGGTAGGACACTTAGTTCGTATGTCTGACAACAGACTGCCAAAGGTAATCTTC